>JAPMOB010197261.1:0-22205 GCA_029875015.1 Lepomis gibbosus
TAACTGTGAGCTAAGTGGCAAGTCTTTTAACCATATAAACCGTGCTCCCATTGCCAATGTATTTACAGTAATTACAAGCATCTATTATGTGAGCAAGGATACAATTGTATGCAAAAACAAAAACCGTCTTTGGAACTTCACACTGCTGCTGCTGTAACGTTAACTTTGTCATTTTCTTTTGATACTCCCTTTTTTTTTTTATACATCACCTTCACTCAAGATAACTTATGTTAATTGCTTCTTGACCACAGAGAACAAAGGTCTAATGATGGTGTGTTTATAATTTATTTCATTATATAATTTTTTTTAACCTTTTTTAATGTTTTGTTTGTTTTTTAAACTGTGCCTATGTTTAGAGTGACCCAGTGGTTCATTTCTAAACACAATTGTCCGTGAGAATACAAAGATATAAATTATTTCAATAATTCTTTTTTTATTACTGCTTTTTTTTTTTTTTTACTTTTGATTTTTCCCTTTTTTTAGTGTTCCTTTTGCTGTTGCTAAAGCAAGTGGTATCAGTAAATGTCAGGTGATTGGAGGTCTTTTTAACAAAGAGCAGCAGTAGTTAAACTTTAAGGTAGAAATGTATAACATATGAAAAATGCCAATCATACATGCTTGAGAGGATGAATGTTAGGACTTTTCTCCAAAATGGGTGGTGCTGTGACAAAAAGGTCAAAAGTCAAGCATGCATAGGTGGTGGGATAAATGATGGGAGATCTTGGGAGGGTTTGTATATGTATACAAGTCCTGGTTGTTGCCTTGAGTGCAATTTTTAGTTTGTTTACTTATTGGAGATTATCTTCACTGTTGGGCTGCATCGCTGTGGTTCAATAGATCACTGACCAACATATCAAGCGTTTTTAAAAACATGGTCTCTGGAGCTAGTGGTAAGTGCATCAAGAGCTTGATAATGAAACATTGACAGGTAACACTTCTTTTTTTTGTTAATATCCTTAAGTTTTCTGTAGTTTTTTTTTTTAAAAGGTCTCCTACGAATTTTACTTATGATGTGGAAACTGTTCCCTTTATTAGTTTTATAATGTAACTTTATTTTGAAAATATCTTGTTTTGTCCCACACTGTCCCAGCTATGCTGCTGCTCTTATGCACTTTTTTAAAACACATTCGGAATCCTCTATATTAAGAAAAAACAACACACGTAGCCTCTCATTGGTTATTTCCAACGGGGGCATTTTGTCTCATAAGTATTAAGTATTTTATCTGTTTCACAAACGGTTTATTGTGTAAATTTGTATCGGTTAAATATAAATGTTGAGTTTTTTAGGCTCAGAATATACTATTAACTTTCTTTGGGGAAGTTTTATTCTGTCAATCTAAAAAGGAACTTGCTCTGTTGAACTGTAAAAGGCTCTGAGTGGCTATGAGATGTTTTAAGATTCCCACATCCTGCTTTCTCCATCGCAAGTGCAAAATGGCTTATTGCAGATCAGATCAGAATTGTTTATTTTATATCAATTTACATTAAGTGTTTTCTCTTTTTTTCTAAAATGATGAACTGTGTTAGCATTATTTCAAATGACTATACATTAAAAATCCCAACAAAAGGTAATCAAACCAAACTTTTTTTTTTCTATTTGAAAATGTGTTGCATCCCAGCTCTATATTCAATCATGATTCTGTTTCTTATTGAAATGTGTGGGTCTATTTTATTTTATTTTTTGCAGCAGCAGCTTGGTGTGTTTTAAGTGGGTTGTGGTTCGGGCTCCTACACAGGGAGGCCTGAGTGATGAGAGCGCCACTGCTCACCTTGGGGTGGGGCTGGGTTGGGATAACGATTTACCACTGCTTCTAATTTACCAGCAGAACCTGCTGCTGCTTTTTGTGGACTGAAACAAATGCTGTACATGACAAGGGAGGGGGGGAGGGGCAGGAGGCGGGATACGATTCACTCCCAACACTGATACAAACTTCACTCGAAAACCTGACGAAGGACAAATCCACTGACCTTTTCCATTTGGCGTCAGGCCCGGTGGTTTTCTCACAGATCAAATCGTTTGGACACAACGATGAGACAACACAAGGTGCATATTTGAGCTTAACGCAGTTACAGTACAAGACTGTCGGAAAAAGACAAAAAAAATTGTAAAAAGGGCTTTCTGTGTTCACGCTCAACAACACACCGGAGGCATTGCATTCCTGGGTTTTATATAAAAGCTTTGGAAGTTTCTTTTTTTGTGTATTTACTTTTAGCTGTAACAATTGTGTGAAAAATGCCTTCAACGAGTACTCAAAAGTGAGATGTGCATTAGGTATGCAGCGAGAGTGCTGTGACCCATTTTTACATTCAGTCTCTCTGTTTTTACTTTTTTCATGTGCCATTTTTGCAAAGTTGAGAATGCCAGTGTACAAAGATGCAGAGGATGATGGGAGGCGGGGCAGGAACTGAACTGGGCTGATGGACCGGAGAGCGTTTATCAGATCCTGGAATGTAGTTTTAATGTGCTGTTCAGATGGAGATCACCGACTGGCCCTGTCAGTTAAAGGTGTGACTTGTTGGATTAAAATGACAACGATGTATTGCGTACTGGTGCATCCAAAATAATTGGAGTATAGCTGGCGTTTATTTTTCTATTGTCTGTGATTTTAGGCCATGGAGAGCATCGCAGAATCAAGAGTCATTTCGTTCGTTTTTCTTTTCCGGATCTCACAACTTGTCTTTTTCTTGCCTGGTTATTTTGTACAGGAAACAAGCATGTTGAACACATTTGACATGATTTCTGGGTCAGAATCGGGCGTTTTTTGCATAGAGGACTTTGATTTAGTGGCTATTTGGTGTATCTGCAAATGCTCCCTTTTTGTATATTGCAAAGGGTATCGAAGCATTGTGTGGCAATGCTTATCCTACTTAATCTACATTGACAAGCAGCCTTAATGGTCTTTTTTATGTGTTTGTTTGGCTATTCCTTGTGTCTATGGCCACTGACTGTACTTGATGACAAGCAACTGGTCGTTAAAGTGTAAATTTGGGTCTAGTTTCTTTCTGTCTTATTTTTCCTTTTACTCTGTACAGTAATCTGACATTACGGTAGTCTCAGTATTACAAGATCTGTAATGTGATGAGAGTTTTACAAAAAGACAAGAGTGCAATGGAAGATAATGCCATTATGCTACTGAGTGGATGTGCATTAGCTTGCATCTCACTTGTCTTTGGCATTAAAGGGGAATTCCACCAAAACAGACTTGCATTTTTATTCTGCAGAGGCAGCGCTTTTCCAGCTGAAATTACCAAGATGTTTGTGTTTGAAAATTTTTGTGGGATCTACTTTTATTAGTCTGAGATTGTTGAAACTTGAATAGACTTTTTTTTAAAACCACGTCTATTTCAAGATTCTGCAGTTTCGCAAAGGAAGGAAAAATACTGTGTTTTCAGAAAAGGCACAAAGACGACTTGCACTTTGTAGGTAGTTCAGGTTGATGTAGGATTAAACCAAGTCAAATTTGGTGGAACAGCCCTTTTAATGTGAAGCCGCCATCTGTCTCAAACCTGAAACCCTGACCCCCGACCCCGCTCTAGTTCCTCCATACATTTACTTGACTGCCTTATGCGCACCAAGCAAAACCTTTATGACCGTTTCATTTAATCAACAAAGACAGATAATCACTTTTCTTTTCTTTTGTTAAAGTCAGTAAAGGGATTTGTGTCCATGGATTGAACCGATGTTGAAAGCAAAGGTTTTGGGTCAGTTGTCTTTGACTGGATGAGCAGATGCAGACATGACTACCTCTATGTGAGTCTTCATTGCTAACCACAGTGACCAAGATCCAGTCTGAGGTGTTTCTACCTGTGTACATACAAAGCCGAGTGTTTGCAGCAGGAACTTGGATTTGGACCAGCAATTCAGCACCAATTAGTTTTACTAAGCATCTTTCTGTTGTTTTACTTTTGTTTTTTTGCCTTTACTAAGTATTATTTGGTGGAAAGTGGAAAAGAGAAAAAAATACATTGATCTGTGTGCTTTGTTGTAAATGACAAACGTAATCAATGCCGGCCCCGTTGTAAGACAGTTATCCTGAAGCCAACAAGTTGCAGAGTGCTACTTTGCAAGTGAGTAAAAATGACCATGTTTGGTGATGTTCTGTATGTACATACATCTTTTTAACTGTAATAAACCGATAAATATTTACAAATTTATTATGTGTTGCATGTGTATATTTTCGTTTTGCCACCAGCACCAGCGCATGATGAGATTGATGAGTTGACAGATATGTTTTGTGTTGTTGAAGTTGTCAGGTGATTAGCGTTGCCTCTCATCTTTGATTCCTCCTGAAAATAAAAATAAAGTTATTTTTTTCATGTCCACACCTCGATTAAGATGGACAAAGCAGTTTGGATATACTGATAGTTGATTTCTAAAGGGATTTAACAAATATTTTCTGAACACTGAAGCCATTCATGTTTTCGGAGAATACAACTTTAATAAAGGTTTGTCTTTTGGATTTTTCCTTTGCAAAATTATTCTGACATTCACTGACAGGATAAAAAATATGTAAAAGGTTTTTATGAAAAAATACTAAAAAAATAGAAGGGCAAAACATAGCCTCCATAGATTGGAGATGACAACGAGTATAAAAACTAAATCATGGACAGTGACAAAATGATCACAACATTACAGAAGCTGAATATCAAAACATACCTCAAAAATATTAAAAATCAATACATTTATGTGAGTTTATCATCTTGATGTACAAGCGCTGTACTTCAAGCTCTCAGCTGCATGCCCCGCTTGGGAAGAGCGGGGAATGTTGAGAATCTTTCAAACTTGTTTGGAAATGGTCACTGACCCGTGAACATGTTCATCTCAGTACAGTTACTTATGGAAATGTTGGTGTGATTTATTATTTTCCTGTTCAATTACAAAAATATACAGAGAATAAACTTACAAACACAGAATCACATAAATCACCAGACTGGTCCTCTCCTGTTTGAATTTCTCACATATAAATATACAACTTTTGTCATATAACCACAACCACGTGTTCTGATACCACCTATGATAGCCTATACTACAGAATATGTAATGAAAACGAAAACTGGTACAAAAGGGCAGTAGGTCACAGGGGTATATTCATTCTTGTGTGGATTGTTATTTCGGTAGCCTGAGCTGCGAGTCTCTGCTCCAGTGCAACACCGCCCCCTGCTGATTAGTTAAAGTTTTGACATTAGTGAGTGTTGAAGCTGCCTGGATTCTTCTAAAACTGAGACCTCTGCCCGCCATCGAGTTTGATGATGACTATTATAGCCATACCATTTGAGAGTCAGTTCTGTCAGGCACGTCTATCATATTGTGTAGTTTCACCGAAGTGTGATTCGCGATCAATATCCCCATCTGTTCGTCCTCGCTCTTATCGCCAAAGAGGCTCTTTCCTGTAAAAATAAAAGTAGGTGACTTAAAATAGAAAACCGTGAGCGCACTGACCTCCAATTTCTCATCATCTTAAGTTGTTATATCTCTGTAAACACCACTTGCCCCTCTGTGTCGTCCTCCTGAAACTGAGAGGCTCTTGCAGGAGACGACAGGTGTCACTGTATCACCAGACAGGTGTCTCGTGCATCACCAAGCGCTACGACAGAAAGATGATCACCCAAGAACAATCAGTCCGTGCAGTTTGTTTGTTTTTTTTGCCAGCCTGCAAAGACGGGTTTATCAGGCCGATATGAGGTCACTGTGTGAGAGATTGCTGCCTCACAGGTGGGCGCTTTGAATATTGATTCAGTCCCAGTTAAAAGCCTTTCACACGTTTCTGAGATACTTCTGCGTGTCAGATATCTCAGCGGGTAATCATATCTCAGGGCTAATGAATTGGCTATTATTGAATATTTTATGCAAAGTGTACATTTATGTCAATTACAGATTTTAAAAGTCCATATCCTCTCAGTAGGGGAGAACAGGGTCAGTTGAAATGCCTCCTGTTTCAGGAACAGGTGTGAGTGAGCCCAGTCATATTCAGGTGTTTGTCCTGCTCACAGGACCAACGAATAGCAACCTTTTCAAGACAAGTGTGTCCTCTTGTATTGTTTCCCACAAACATGAATCTTGAACTATAGGAAGAACATGAATTTTCTTTAACCTTATATTGAAATCAGCATGGTTTGTAAACTATTCAGAAGGTATTATTAACATTAAACGTACAGTGTGTAAGTTTCATTAGCATCTAGTGATGAGTGTTGCGAATTGCATGGTGCATTCATGTGCTCGTCTGATGGTCCCATTTCAGAGTTGTGCAGTTTTTCTTCCGACTTCTTTTGACCACAGTTACACACCACGGAAAACATAGTTATGTATATTATATTGCATTTCTGTCAATAGATCTTCCTAAATATTACACACTAAACCTTTAACATCCATAAAAAATATATTTTTGCCTTAGTTGTCAAAATTGATTTTTTCACATTAATTAACATATTTCATTGTTATATTTCATTTACTGTTCTACAGTAAAAACAAATAGCCTACTGTAACTTGACTGGCACTTTCCAAACAATAAATTAGTCAGCCTGGTATCACAAATCACAGTTAGGCTTGTGATCATTGCTCCTCTGATGTGGCAGACTTTCAGAGCTTTTGGAAGTAGTGGCACTTCTCTCTTTCTTTTCCTTCCCGGCTACAACAGCTGAAGGCTGAGGTTTTCCAGGAAAGTGCGTCACCTCTGAGATCTTCTGGCTTCCCAATATGGACATTTGGCCAACAAAAATAATTTCTACGTTTGTAGCAGCAAGGTTTGAGATACTTAAAGAAACTCAAGATTCCCTCATCAGTTTTAACTTCTATCTAAGGTCTATCAAATCACAGGATTTAGACAGCACAAAATAGAGTCATCATCTTTACAAAATGATGGGGCACTTTGATCCAGTGGACACGACATCACATCATTTATTGAATGCGAGCATGTCCAGCACATAGGCTACTGATGACGAGGAGGGTACTCTACGTCCTCCCACAGTTCCTTGGAGATTTCTCTTCCTGGAGTGATTTTAAATCTGACCAGAGAAGTGGAACACATTGAATGCATTACATTATGTGGCTGAGAGTCAGAGCTTTTGTGGTGAGAAGGGGCTCCAGTTCCAGGAAGACTCTGGGAGGTTTAAAAAATAATCTGGTGGATGAAATCTCAAGAAATGTGTCTTTTTTGCGGAAAGGATGCAAAATGACCATCAGTGTAGTCCGTCCATAAAAGAGAAGGGGGATTAGTTTTAATTTAAATATTATTATGTCCTGTACATTTTGCAAAGTGAGTTTTTGTGATTGTAATTTCAAAGTCATGTTGGCTAAAACAGTTAAAACATTGCTTTTTATCCTAACACAGATGTTAGTTATGATAAAACAGAACCTGGTTGTCAGTTAAAACTAGTAGTAGCCTAAATGTTCATCATTTCACATCATCTAAATAACACTTAAGAGTAAATATTAAGCTATTTTGTTACATTTTTGTTCTACATGCTCTGTGTTATAATAACTATTAAAAATGTAATCAAATTCAATCCAGTTATCAACTTGTTAAAAAGATTGTTAATAAACTTGCTTTTAGGAGGTAACTAGTGTGTCCACCATCACCTTCCATGCCTTATTTGTATGGAGAAAGTAAACAGGATGAAGCTGGTTTTTCACGGACATGATGAGCAGTTGAAAAATAAATATGATCTAGTTAAACAGCACTGGGCAAACTAATGCAGGGATCAGGTAAGGTTAAATATTTGCCTTGCTATAATTGACTCCCATTGTTACACTGAATTCACATCATGTTACGCTGTTTGTACACAGAGAAGACACACATTCCTTTATAAAGCGTATTTATAATCAAAATTATCAAGTTTGTAGACTATGGCCCTCTGTACAGTGAGGGGGAATAGCAGCCTCCACCTGCCTGGATCCCTGTTTCCGTGCCATGTCTGCAAACGCCAAAGTAGCTTGTCAGCCGTCTGAGGTCAGATCCTGATAAAATGTGGGGACTCCCTCATGTGCTGGACAGGAAGTATAAAAGGTGGCTAAATAAATTAAGTTAGCACAAAGTAATAAAACTCTGTTGATATCCAGGTGGCGTGGCTCTGGCTGCTGCTGCTGCTTAGCAACTGAGCCTAGCCGCTGCACTGCAAAAAATGTCTTTCCCAACTGGTCCTGTGGTTTACTCTTTAAGTAGGCTATTGTCTGTTTTTATAACTCTGCGAACGGGTGCTTCATAGTTTTAGTTCAGTGTCCAAAAGGAAAGAGAAAACTTGTTTCAGCACATGCTGTTTTCAACCTACTATAAAATTGAAGATGAGAAAAATTAAACCAACTTTAAATCCTGTTTAGCCTAACCTGATCAAACTGATTACAAAGGGGAGAACCTTACTAATGACCCAGATACAGATGCACCCCAACCTTACTTTCTTTCAAATCTAAAACAAACACTTTTAGGCTGTGACTTGATTGATTCATTTCTTTGCTGCCCTTTTACTTCTCTCATTGAATTTGGATCAACTTCTGACCACACATTTGTGTTTGTATTTTAGCTTTTTTTTAAATCCAATTTTATATTACTTAATTTTGCTTATTCAGAATTATGTCTTTAAAAGCATTTCTTCACCTATGTAAAGTACTTTGAAAGGCACTATACAAATAAACTTGCCTTGCATTGATAATCTAATTAGCTCTCCTTTTATTATTTATTCACTGATAGGCTAAAGCTGTTACTGCAGAAGTATGTACAGGCACAAAAGAAAAAAAACACAGTGAAATAAAAATACCAACTATAACCTCAGATGTGACTGCTCTGGCAGTGTCACAAGAATTCTTTTTGCAAAGCCATTCATTTTTTCATTTAACAATTTTTCTTATCATGATAATGTGCTGTGTCAGAATTAGGCCTATGCATGTTAAACACTGAGACCAGTGATACTTCTTGATATACACCAAGTATATGTAATAGCCTGCAACAAGAAGTTTAATTTAAACTGTTTTGGTCCACATTATATGCTGCTTGTGTAGGCTACCCGTTATTGTTGTCCTCTAAGTAAATGTATGCCCACATGGCTTTTGGTAACTAATTTCTCCTCTTGCCCTGCTGTAATTCCTTCACTAGGGTACAAACTTCTAGCTGTTTGTCTGCGGTGTCACATGCTGTCAGTCCCACATGTCTGCCGATGTTGACAGTCCTGTGGACGCACAGTGACCCAGTGTACGGGACATTTTTTGCAGCGTGCGTGCTATAAAGAGAGGGAGTGGCGCACTGGTTAACGCTGAGGAGAGGAGACTCCACACGCAGACAGCAGCACGGCAGCGCCCGGGATAACATGATTAGCGCTCGATTAGGTCCGCCACCGAGCACAACTAGATGCAGCACAGGGATCATTGTGTGGGGAGAGAGGAGACACAGAGGGAAGACTTCGCGCTTCATCCGCCTCATGGATCTTCTATGCTTCCAATTGATCTGCTTAAAGAAGTTACCCACTGACAGTTTTTTAACGCCCGTGCGTCTCTGGCACAGAGAGGTTGTGTCACCGCTTTTTGCTTCAGGTATGATTATTTCGCACTTTATGTGGCTTTTTTCCCTCAGTGTTGGTAAGGGTAAAAAGCTGACACAATGATTGAACTAATTCTAACAATATAAAATACATGTCGTAATTAATTTGAAAAAAGTGTAAAGGCATTGAAGGTATCTGATTTTTCCTACCTCATATTTTCAGATGAACTGACAGCCTTATGAATAAGAAGGGCTTATCCTTGAGGAGCCCTACATGATGAAAGAGAAAAATCTGGGAAAGCCTAAGAGGAGTGATTCAGCTGCTTCCTTTCTCAGTGCTACTGTGAGTTACTAGCTCTGTCCTTCCTGGGGATGATATTTGTTAACCTCAGGTGAACTCGTGTAGGAAGTGGGCCAATCTGCTCCGATGGGGTTTGACAACGAGACCAACAAAACTCTTACAGACGTGACCCTGTACAGCCTCCAGATCTTCCTGCCACTCACTGTGCTGGTGGGGATCTTGATCTTGCTGACAGTGTTTGGCAACGTGCTTGTGGTCATAGCTGTGTTTACAAGCCGGGCCCTGAAGGCTCCTCAGAACTTATTCTTGGTGTCTCTGGCGTCGGCGGACATTTTGGTGGCTACCCTCGTGATGCCTTTCTCCTTGGCCAATGAGCTCATGGGATACTGGTACTTTGGCAAGGTTTGGTGTGAGATCTATCTGGCACTTGATGTTCTTTTCTGCACTGCCTCCATAGCCCACCTCTGTGCCATCAGCTTGGACCGCTACTGGTCCATCACACAGGCCATCGAGTACAATCTGAAGAGGACGCCGCGGCGCATCAAGTGCATCATCGTCATTGTGTGGGTCATTGCGGCGGTCATCTCTTTCCCACCTCTAATCACCATGGAGAAAGGAAAAAGCGAAAAGGACCCCACCTGTAAGATCAATAACGAAAAGTGGTACGTGATCTCCTCCTGCATTGGCTCCTTCTTCCTCCCCTGCGTCATCATGGTCCTAGTCTACGTGCGTATCTACCAGATAGCCAAAAAGAGGACGCGGGCTCCACCGGGAAACAGGAAGCGGAAGGAGATGCCGAAGACAGCCACCATCGCTGCTGCCAACCAGAAGGAGAACGGCATGGGCACAGGCGACGCTGAGGACCGCCTCTGCCACGAGAAGCTGAACGGAGAGCGAGACATTGAGCTGAAGGAGGGGGTAGGGGGGACAGATGAGGAGAAGGAAGAGGCCAACGGGGTGGACCTTGAGGAGTCGTCCTCCTCTGACCACAAAGTGAACAATCCCTGCTCGATCAAAAAAAAAGCGGCCAAGGGGAAAACAAAAGTGAGCCAAATCAAACCGGGGGACAATGACGTCCAAAAGCGGGCACCGAGCACAAAGGGCAGCCGCTGGAAGGGCCGACAGAACCGGGAGAAACGTTTCACCTTCGTCCTGGCCGTGGTCATCGGAGTGTTTGTCATCTGCTGGTTTCCCTTTTTCTTTACGTACATGCTGATGATGTTGTGCGAGTCCTGCACAGTGCCCAACACCTTGTTCAAGTTCTTCTTCTGGTTTGGCTATTGCAACAGCGCGCTGAACCCCATCATTTACACTATCTTCAATAATGACTTTAGGAGGTCGTTCAAAAAGATACTGTGCAGGAGAGACACCAGAAGATATGTATGACGGACTCTTTGCATTCATATCTCTCTCTTTTTTTTTACTGTGTTGTAAATAAATTGTAAAGTACATTTACCATTGTGCATGGGTCACTGGCTTGTGAACGCTCTAGGTGTAACTGCTTTAAAAGGCTTTCCCAGGATGAGCTTTATGTGCAGCATCTTCTCAAATCATCCACCACCCACAGCTTCAACACCGACCACGATCACACAGAGACGTCTCAACACGACAGTGAAACCATGCGTTTGTTGTAAATGATAATTTTATTTTTACAAATGAAACCAACATTCTGAAGTCATGATATGTGTTGTACTTTATGACAGTATGTTATGTATGAATATTTGTCTCTATTTTCATTGTTATGGATACAGTATATCTGCCATTTTGTATGATAAGATGACTACAATGGTTTGAGTGACAATGATGATGATGGTGATGATGACAAAGTGTGGGGAAAATCCTGGCTCTTTAAAGAATAAAACCTGTTTCCTGAACTGGTCTCAAGGCTCCTCAGTAAGTTAAAGCACCAAGTTGGTGACATTATCTCATTTTGTATGTGTCACTGTTTTGATACACACATGTTCGCACACTCCTGCACACAACAGAGGCTACAAAAGAAAAGGCAGAAAGACAGATTATAGAAAACATTTCAGTCTGAATTTGCTCTCAGAACGTGATGTTAAGAGAGAGTTGCCAAAATGGAAAGCTGTTTTACCTGTGATCCCTGTAAGGGTGTGAAAACAGGAGAGCAAACATACAAGTCCTCTTGTGCAGTGAACTGGAGACCAGAGTCTCCCTTCAGCTGCACTCCCAACAGAAAAGTGCAAATTCACTCTTCACTTCAATTCTGTTGAATCTGACCTTTGCAAGAGATTAACAAGGAGCTCAACTCTTAATGAGCCTGAATGGGATATGTGCAAATGTTCTTTGGTCCTCAGATTAATCCTGTTTGTGATTAGACGGAGGTCTTACGCCTGAGATGTCAGAGTACCAAAATTAAATTACATTTTTAAATCTTTTTTTCATCCAACTGTGTGTTTGCTTAGGCTTCATATTTCCGTGTCAGTTTGTGAATCAGCTGTGGATGATGTATACAGTTGTAGACGCAGGAAGCGGAGAAGTAACGGTTCATTTGCAGTTTTGTGTTACCACGGCATCATTAAAGTGTCATTAAGTAAAGACACAGAGCCTGTCAAACCAGAACCTGATTGACTGGTCTCTCTCCTTACTCTGCTCCCTCTATCCAGTCGAGGAGAATCAGTGAATAAAACAAAAGAGCAACTATCGTGTGCAGTGAATACCGACAGTACAGCTTTTCCCAGTGGAGGGCGTGCAAGTAAATGCATTCCTTTTGACAGTCAGGAAGGCACTTGAGCGGCACTATCCTCAGAAAGCTAAATGGTTCTTCTGGGAGTTTGTCTGACAGTATATCCAGCACCTCATCTAGCAGAGCCTAGTGTGTGATCGCTATTCAGCTGGTGGAGTGTTTGCCGGCACGTTTACAAAATGACGTGTGTGAGAATGTGCATGTGCATTTGCAGCACGTGTAAATACATGGGGTGTGCTCCCACTGGAGAGACAAAGTCTGCAGTCGTGCTGATGCTCCACGTTCGGTTTTGGTGAAGATTTTGTGGGATGCTGTAAAAAAAGAGATTACTTGGAGAAAATCCAAACATTAGGAGCTGGCTTGAATAGAGAGAATGATGACGTGAAACATCCGCATTCGAAAAGAATGACCATGTCAGAAAACTAAGCAAGGTGAATTCATTTTGGAGTAAGGGCCTTTAAATCTGTTCTTACAGCTGCACTGGAAGAGTTATTGGTAGCTGTGATCATGCTTCCTTTCCATACTTATAGTGACAACATCTCTTCCTAGAGCTACTCCAGTGTAAGAGGTGAGGGACAAGATCAACCGTCCTTGTTCTGTGCAAGAATACTTATTTAAAGCAACTCTATTTAACTTTTAAAAGAAATAATAACACATTCTTTCTCATACAAATCAAAAGTTAAATACATGAGGAATAAAATGCACCATCAACTTAATAGACTCAGGAGATTTGCCAATACAACCTGGCCCGGTCTGCTGACCAGTAGCTAATGTTAGCTAATGTTAGCAAACATTAGATTAGTTTGCTGTGTAACTCACTTGATTTTATGACTGTTCAATACTTGTGCTACTTGTTACTTTGCATTTACCCTAATCAACTAATTACCCCTTGTGGCGACACTATGTTGGCTTGCTTTAACTAATAAAGCTAATTTTAGGCTCCTTGCTGTCTGAGCTATTAAAATTAAGTGAGTATCTATTTCTTGTTGTGCTTTTTTTCCTCTTCCACAGACAGTGTTTTTCCTGTTGAGCTGTGGTAGGGGGTAGTAGATTTCACACTAAGATGACTGTAACTTTGGAAGCTAGTCACTTGATTTGACTCAGACGGTTGAAGTCTCATTTTAGTTTCTTTGAATGCATTTTTGCACAGAACGAGGACTTTGGATTTTGCCCCCATCACTTGTGATCTCATCCAGACCGGTATAGACAGGTGTAACAATTATAGTCACTAATAACTCTTCCCATGTACGTATGGACAGACCTGAAGAAAATGTGAACATGTCCTTTAACATTGTACAGCAGTACAAGGGTGTTTGTCAGCAGACAGTCAGTGACAACTATGTGTATGTTTGTCTAATCTTTCTCTCCTTTTCCTCTTCACACATCAACATGCAGCAGCGATATCATTAGGCGGATGTGGTTGCTGACAGCCTTTTGGAAGAAGCCAGCTGTTGAAGTCAGCAGAGCCCTCCTCTCCACACACACACACTCTGGGAATCGGAACATAGATCATCCGGTTAGAGTGCACATCCGTCTCCAAAAGGCTAAGCATGCTTATTAAGTGCAACTACCATTCAAAGAGACAGGGACAAAATGTCAGAAGCCACAAAAATCACAGGACCAACAATCATTTGCTGTTGGATGATGCAAGTGTCAGGGGCGGAGGCAAGGTGAAGTTGCATTTGACTTGGCTGCCTTGCATTTGAGATGACAGTCTGTGTTTGTTTCGGTGCATGTGTTTGCATGCGTGGGTATTTTTATAAGTAGATGTGGGAGGATGGCCGTCTGCTCTGCTCGCGTGTACTGTAGGTGGCCGGGGTGAAAAGGTCATGATGACAATGAATGTTGACAGAAGCACCCACATGCTACAACTTGTACAACTTGTTCATTAATTTTTTTTCAGTGTGACATCCGCCTGTTTGAGGTTGCTGCAATATACATGATTATTCACAGTGTCACTGATGACTCACTGTTGTTTGCCCCTACTTTTTATTTGCTTGTCTTAAATGCGGCAGTTTCACAAGAGGGCTGTACTTGTCATCCAAATGATGCTTTACACCATGCAAGAACATATTATTGAAGTAGGATCATATTTTCAGTCGGCCAGTTGGCTGTGAGCTCCTCTTTGAGGGAGGACTCTTAAAAAGAGTTTCAGAGGTATCATTTGAAATAGAGTCCCAGTCTTATTAACGGCGGGCTGATTAGCTGTCAGACCCCCGGGTCTGATTGGAGACACAAGACAACGCTGGGCAGCGGATATTTCCCAGGAAAATAATTTGACTAGACAAATCTATTTTCCAGGAGCTCATTATGATCGAGAGCAATCAGCTCCCAAAGTCCCAGAGACCACACAGCATTATGCGACATGATTATTAGGCCTGCGAGGTAATTCACTCTGGCTGAACAAAGGAAGACGGTGCAGGGTTTGACGCTGTAGTGCCTTGCATAAAGAAAGGGAGTTGGAGCAATTTTGTACCCGAAATTTCTGTTTTTGCAGTCTGGTTTGGGAATTCGCAATAAAGGCATGGAAACCGAATCAAAGAAAGATATTTTTTCACAGACATTTAAACAATTGTGTGAAAGTAAGCACAAAAACACAAAACAGAATCACATATACATCATGCTGACCGTTTACAGCTGTGAGAATGTAAACTGCTTTTCATACAATGTGATTAAAGCGTGCAGCTATTTTCTTGCCAAAAAAGCTCATTTTTATAACACCCTACAAGAATGGAGGATTGCGTCTCATTATTTTCTGTCATTTATTTTTGATTAATTGATCAGTCAGTTGGTCTGTACAATGTGATAAAACAGTAAAAAAGAAAAAAAAGACCAATTAAAAGGTCTCAAAACAAAAATAGCTTGTTTTTGACAAATCAACCACCCAAAACACATCGATACTTAATTTACAGTAATGTAAATATGAGAAACGCTGCAAAGTTGATGTGTAAAATTCACTATTTACTACTAACAATATGCCCACCAGAATTAAAAGGAGGAATCTATCATAGGCAAACAACCTTCAGAGCCAAACTCGTGGTCAGGTATTTATCTAGTCAGTGAGTTAAGCCCCTTACACTATGGTGTCTCTGTCTAGCACATGATATCATTAACAATCAATAACAATACAACATGAAACACTTTACACACAAACACTTTGACGTATTACTCTAGTAAGTTACAGAAATGTTAACAGAATGCTATTTTGACGCACGTGTGTGTGCGTGCACGCGCGGATGTAGGCTGCCTCATGCCACCACTGCACAAGTTAGTGACCCACCTGTGCCACACTAGTTAAAAATATCTGGAAAAGTCACTGGCAAGGTGTACCTAAAGTACCTAAAGTGACCGGTGAGTGCATACACAGTAAATATACTGGCCTATGTATATATATTGTATATATTGTGGTGTAGGCCAGACAATAAATTTAAATGTATATATGCATACATGCCTACATGCAAACATTCATGTACACATACACATTCATGCGCATGTACACATCTTCAGTGTCATCTATGCCTTTGGTGTGAGAGATCGGGTTCAATCCCCCACTGTGACCATCCACCATTGTGTCCCTGAGCAAGACACTTAATCCCTAGTTACTCCAGAGGCGTGCGACCTCTGACATGTATAGCAATTATAAGTCACTTTGGATAAAAGCGTCAGCTAAATGAATAAATGTAAATGTAAATAAAAACCATATATCTCCAAAATGCTTCAGCTTTGCAAGAATATATTTTTCAGATAATACAGTGGGATTTTAGTTTATTTAACTTAAGAAATAAGCCTGTAAAGGAACAGTTTAATCACTAGATTTAAAGGTATTAAT
This sequence comes from Lepomis gibbosus, assembly GCA_029875015.1. Taxonomy (NCBI): domain Eukaryota; kingdom Metazoa; phylum Chordata; class Actinopteri; order Centrarchiformes; family Centrarchidae; genus Lepomis; species Lepomis gibbosus. The sequence continues at coordinate 16,302 of JAPMOB010197261.1, forward strand.
GTTTAATGGTTTTAATTGGACAGCTTAGATTTTGCATACTTTTACTTTGTATTTAAATGTCAAATTAACAGAATAAACAACCAAGAGCAAACAACTAAATTATGAAAACAACTGACAAATAGGATGATCTACGTAGCAATTGTATGAATGTGTACTGTAAAGAGACAAATGTCCTGATGGACACACAACACAATCAATCATGATCAACCAGCTGATACCTCCCAGTGGTGTTTGGGCACTGCAATGGATAAAAGAGTATTATGAGAGACTGTTTAACAGAGGTGGAAGATTAAAAAAACAACCAACTCATTTCTAGCCCCTAGCACTCTATGTGGCTCTGTAATTATCCCAGATAAAAGCGATAAAGAGTTGAGCTCTCTCTGTTGTTCGGGCTCTTGTTTGTGATGGAACTTCAAGCCTCTCCACAACTGATGGACAGCAGAGAAGATTATCTGTTCAGTGACACGGGAACATCGAAGTCAGTGTGAGGCACAGAGGGCAGTTGAAGTGGGTTGCTGTAGAGTCTGTAATGACTGTCTAGTGTGTAATGATGGGCAGGCCGGTGGGCGTTTGAAGATATACCTGAGCACTCCGCTGTTCCATCACTGCAGCCCCTAATGGCAGTGACTTAATGAAAGCATCTCGTTGCATTCGTCATGTATTTAGTGTGTGTGAGACTGGGAGCGTTTTTGATATATATCTTTGATTAGTTCAAGTTGTAGCTCTGTAGTTTATTTCTCCAATGCAAATTGGACTTTTTCAAATTGTGTAAATGTGAAATATATTTACAACTGTACAGGAATGCGTGTGTATTGGACTGTGACTTGACAATGTGATTTGTATGAGGGATGAGGGATGAAGGGATGAGGGATGAAGGGATGAGGGAAGAGAGAGGATGGAGGGAACAGAGGATGAGTAGATGTGTGTAGAGATGAATCGATGGAGGGAAGGGAAAAGGAGGGTCGAAACAAGCATGCTGTAAGCGTGTGCTGTTGAGCGTGGATTGTTGTCTGTCTTGCGTTGAGCAATCTGAAACAAGCGGAGCAGGCTGAGCAGAGCAGTATATGTAGCCTTGACAGGTGATTGGAGGTGTGGCTGAGGCGTGGCCAAACCGAATTTAACAAATTAACTTCATTAATCACATGACTATTGCTAAAGGAACTGTATAGACTGATATATTTTTTGTTACATCTTTATATGGTGACTAAGCACAATAGTAGTCCCCTGCACAAAGGGTCAACTGTAATCACAATTATTGCACTTTAATGACATTAGAAATGTCTTTCAGGCTTGTGCTGTCTGGTGCTTGCAGATTACTTTGAATAAAGAATCTCATGTGGAATGGTAACATTGTCCACTTCTGTCTATTGATTAACAACTATGACCACAGCAGATGAAAATATGCAATTGTATTTTTTCCACTACAATGCTGGTAATTTTAAGTTAATCTTTTACTATAAAAGAAAGTGGGTATTTAGGTAAACAACCTGACTGGACTGTGGTGTTTTATACCATCAGACACAACTTGCTGAAGACATCTTAGTAAATGTCTTCATAAATATATATATATGGTCATTCTCTTTGGGTCTCCTGTTCATTGTGAACTGTTCAAGCTGAGGCTGTACATTTTAAATATCTAAAGTGTTGTGGCTCGTCAGCGATACAGCTAAAAAGTGTACTTACGTCAAATTTTACAATATATGCCACCATTTATCCCTCGATTCGGAAATGGAAAAACTACTCAAAAGGAATGGCGGTTGTAGAGTAACAACAAGAAAAAACAGAATGACAATATTTGGTCAATAAACTTTTACTAAAATGTCTCGCAAAAGACTATATAGAAAGTGTATTTTTTAAGCTTGTGTGTTCATTTGCAGCTGCAGTGTAACCTAGTTTCTGTGGTTTCTTCCACTCCTACGTCCTTGTTCTTACTTTCATCTAACAGCGTAACTGTTTTCTGATCTGCTCTTTTGCAAATATATCTGAGCTGTAATTTTAATTTGAGTGGCAATCTCCGGTAAAATGTCGCATTCAAAGAATGTACTTATGCGAACAATTAAACTTGCCGTTTCATGTCAGGCATAGGTGGAATCCCCTCGTTCTCATAATGACGCACGCGCTGTCATCCATCCATGTTTCCACACCCGAGCCTGCATAGGAGCTCACTATAAATAAAGCACATGCACAATAGTAGTCACATCAGTGCCTGGTAAATATGAATAATTCAGAAGGATGGTATTTTATGCGCTTTCAGTGGAACTAAGGACTGGAAGCCTGCAAATCACAGAGAAAGAAATGCATTATAGACAATTATCAGTACCATGGAAAATTGTAAGGGGTGTGCCAGTGAGCCTGAATCCAAATGGTGTAGATAATGATCTAATATGTCCCTTATCATGACATAGATCCCATTTGTTTCATGGGAGACGGACAGATGAAAATGTTGGTGGTAATGTAATAACGAGAGAAAGGAGACAATGGGAAAGGAAGAAGAAAACAGAAAAAGTAGCAGGTAAACAGATTTAACATTTTGAAAACAAACAGCTAATTGAGACTAGAGCCAAAGGTTCCCGAGCAGCGGGTGCGTCATGTGTCTAAACCAGAGAGCGAGTGAAAGAGAAATTCAGAGAAAAAGAGAGTGAAGTGAGAACACAAGCCACTTTGGAGTACCACAAAATCCATCTAATCTATATGCTAAAGCCTTCTGCTCTATTTGCATGACAAGATCTTGAAACCCCTACAAGCTGTACTGCTAATTCCTGCATATATTACGTGCTACCCAAACTGCATTCTGACTGTCTTCCCATGTGGCAGTCCCCTTTTTGTCAAAGCTGATGTGATTCTGCCTCTTCCCATCACAGAGAATAATCCTTTCCCTGAGACAAAAGGCTCGTCTTTCATGTCAATGCCAGTGGTAAATTAGTACGGGCCCAGGCAATGGACAATGCACAATGATAGCCCATATTTATGTCCGAATTGGGTTATGTGGCTAGCAAACACAAATGGAAGAAAACCACAGATATTCTCTTTGGAACATTCACAGCATATCAAAAGGCAGCGGACAAGCAGCAAAAACATTTAACAGTGGAGCGGCTGGGAGAATATGGGTTTGAAACCCCTGGGACATTGTGCACAATTGAAAAAGTCATTACAAAAACAGCTGCATGTTGTTATGTGTAGAGCGCAAGGAAATCTCACTTTGACTGAGTGCCTACATTCATTTCCTTCAACTCAAAATCCTCAAGCTGCGTTTATAAAAAATTAAACAACGTCCCGCCGCATGGCCTTTCCCGAAGAGCGCTTACCCACAAATTGGGTTTAATGCTCCCCTGAGAGAGAGTGTATTTGTATATATTTGAGTTGTGAAACATGAAGCATAATTGCTCAAGAGAGATCAGGTGGCAGACAAATATTATTTTGTGTGATCAACTGAAAAGTGGAGTTGGACTTTACCACCGTGTCTGCATTGTTCCTTCAACTGAAGCGATAACACCGGCTTGTTGCGGCACATTAGACTGCATTATATAATGTACATAATAGGCTATTATTTGTGAAAGAGAGCATAAGGAATTGTTCCAAAAACCCAATATTCACTCTAAGTAGTGCTGTTTCGAAAAGAGAGGGCCGCCTATTGCACAACATACTTCTATACTCACTAGTGCCATGCAACAATTAAAGATTTTAATCATGCGATTAATTGCTGAAAATCCTGCAATTAATCGCTGTTCATTACATCACTGTTATGTGCAAAATTGAATAATGAATTCTAAAGTAGTGTAATGCACACTTTTAATTTAAATGTACTGCTACACAAAAGTGCAATAACGTGGTTTTCAAACACTTTCAACAAATAAGGTGCTTTTTACCAGCAGTATTCCCCTTACACATACTGTCATACTGCACATTGCTGCAGCTCCTCTTTTCACCCGTGTTGAAGGCTTCGTTTTAGCTGTGGAGTGATACATCTTGGCTCTACATGATCTTTGTTAGGAGTTGCACATGCACAGTTCCTAGTTAAGGACTACTAGCCAATCAGAAGCAGAGAAGGGCGGGTCAGCAAGAAGCCGGTAAACACCTTTTTTTCAGCTGGAGGCTGTGATGTCACAGGAATGAAAGTGACTTCAAATGACCCGTGGTTTGACTGAATGTGTAGTCAGAGCCAGTGAGCAACGGGCTGTCAAAATAATAGCTAATAAGAAAAACTGCGTTAACCAGAGATAAAATAATTGTTGGTGTTAATTAATTAATGCGCTATAATAACACGTTAACTTGCCCAGCCCTAATACACAAATGCCCAATCTGAGATATTTTTCCGTATGAAACCTCTCTGCTTGCTGATCTCTGTTGTGTTCACTTTGTGTTCAGCAGAAACCCTCTTTGAACTATGCCTATGAATTCACAGGGTCCCTTCCCGACAAAGGTCACCCTTAAAATGGCTCTCTCTGCGGGGAGCCACATTATTTGTTCCCAGTTTCACAGGGCCCTGTTAATCAATACAGCACGGAGTCTTGGTGTGGGTTTGTCTATCCATCCATTCATGTGTGTGTGTTAACTTGATAGTGTAGGAGTTAGACTCAGACTACCACACATTTTTGATCTTGGTAGTATAAGAGAAAGAGAAGATTCTGCTTTTCCAGATCTGCTGCTAAAAGGCTTCACACACTGTATTTCCCCTTTAACCTCTCCTCCATCTGCTTGTTCCCTTCCCATCCCATGTGGTTATATTTTGCTGAAACTCCAAAATACCCAGCACATACATATATGTGTGTAGACTCCATGTCAAACTTCTGCTTTCATTTATTTCATCCATGCATTCTTTAATTTCTCGAGCCTTTCAGTGGGGGAGTTGGAAGTGGGCTGAAAAAGAGATGCAAAATGTGAAAATTGAGACAGAGAGTAACGGCTACACATGGGCGGCACAGTGGTAGGTGGCAGTGGGGAAAGGGACTGGCTGTGAATACTGATGGGATGATCATTTGTGTTTCAGTTGTGAATGAAAAAGCTAGAAAGCGGAGGAGAAAAATAAAAAATTAAGTGCGAACCGAGCTTCGGGAGGATGACATCTGGCTCACTCTTTCCTCACCACGTTTTTCGGGTTCTTGTTTGTTTCTGGGGGAATTGCTCAGGCCGTCGGGGAATTATCTGAGAGAAATACAGACATCAATCTCCCATAACATGGAGGAGAAATAGAAACACATCAAAGTAGTGCTCTCAGCTTTTGGTTGGGCATTAGTCATGAATTACGTGATGTGATGCTCAGAATGCATGTCCTCCTACCACAAACGCATGGGAAACAGTTCATAACCTTTGTTCCCATTTCGTAAAACATGACACAGTCTCGCTAGGCTCGTCTTGAGAAGTCCATCAAGCCCAGTGAGCGGATGTTTACATACTAGCTATCAGTCATCGTTATTCATTCTGACAGCTAGAAAAATCTATTTCTCGTGCCTTGATAAAACTGTCGCTGGACACATTTCTATCAATATCTCTGTTGTCAAAATGGATTTTGACTGAGCAGGTGGCAAGCCGCTGTGTAACAGTCCTAAACACTTAGTGCCCCGCTGAGTTATGATCAGAGCTGGCTCCTCCAGACTGTGTGTGTGTTCACGCATGTATTAGTATTACTCATGTTGTGAGGACATAAATCTCTTTTGACAGTCATGCTATGGGAACTAGCCTTCTTTTTAGGGGACAAAATGCAAGTCCCCATAATGTAAATCATTACATTTTAGAGTGAAGACTTGGTTCAAAGGTGGGGGTAGGTTTAGGGGAAGTCTCCAGGAAATGAATATAAGTCAATGTAATGTCCTCTGAAGTGATGGAAAGACAGATGTGTGTGTGTGTGTGTGTGTGTGTGTGTGTGTGTGTGTGTGTGTGTGTGTGTGTGTGTGTGTGTGTGTGTGT
>JAPMOB010197262.1:0-22894 GCA_029875015.1 Lepomis gibbosus
ATTTCAAAGGTACGCACAGCTTCATAAATCAGGCGCTGAGAACAGTGTAAGCATAATCTCACGCACAAAAATACGCCCGTCTCTACGCAAGAATGATAAATGAGGGCCAGTGAGAGAAGGACATGGCACCAACCAAAGAACTCTTTCAAGTGACAGTTAATGGGAGTGTGATGTGTGTCATATGATTACAAGATTCCGGTTTTTTAAGGCCCTGAGTCCTGCACCTTTAAGTGGTAGGAGAACTAGGTAATTAATTCAGCCTGGATTATGCTGCTAATTTGTGATGAAGGGTCGGGTTTTGGAGTGCAAGTGAGATATGTAAATCTGTTTTCTTCATCTTTATTTAGAGCACTCAGGGGCAAGTGACTTAAGTTTTTTTTCCCCCTCTCCGCAGTTTTAAAAACTGTCTTTGATCAGTTAACAAACTGGGGTCATGCTAGTTCATTTTCTTTTTTTCTTTGATCTTTTCTTGTCATTATGCTCTATGTTGGGAAAACAATGTAGATCTGATTGTAGATGGGTGTATTACCATGTGCCTTCCCAAAATAGCACTCCCTGTTGCTCAAGTGTTTTCTTTGCAGAAGTTGAAGTAGATGTCAGTTAAGTATGTGATTCTCTTACAGGAAATGCAGTTTTCAACTAGGTTGAACTTGTAAAGGGAATACATTTGTTTTAATTTAGTGACGATGATGCGGTGTGTCTACAGTGGAAATGCTGTCATTAATACAGGAGTTTGTGGAGGTTGGGGTGCTGCACTCTCAAGGCTGTGGATGTTTTGCATGCAGTCTGCAGAAAGAGAAAGGGGAACCACACCCCAATAGATAAATGCTCTGGTAAATAGGTCAGTTGGTCCAAGTGTACAAAGGAGCATCCATTACTCTCATCTTCCCTCACCTTCTGTCTCCTGACACTACTCCCTCATTGTGTCCTCCCTTGCTCCTAACTGTTTACATATGTTTCCCATTAACTTCTCCTTTTGTCTGCCCTAAGTTGGCCCCAGACATTGAGAACATTAAACCTCAAACCTGTAAAATTCCTCCAACAAAGACTGTAGCTGTCTCAGTCAAGTTTTTCTCAAAGAATGTCAGTCACTAGAAAGTTTCCTATCTCTTGCTGACACACTCACATACACGAAGGCAAATGCTCACTGTCCCCTAACATGTGGGCTAAATTTCCTGGACAGCCTGGCCTGTATCCAGGACCCTGGAGGTTTCAAGAGAGGTATTTGGCTGTGGGGTTTCACTGGGCTTGTCTAACTGGTATGGGTATGCTGCTTTATAGTCGGGCGTGCTGTCACACCAGGAATTAACTCAGGAAACTTGAGGAGGGCGGTTCGACACATTCAAGATTTTTTTGTTAACATGCAGACCCTACAAAGGTCCTTAATGCCAATCCATATTTATGCACTAGTCAGTTTATGTAATGTTAAATCCCACTGGGAAAACAATGCTATCAGCTTTGTACATAATTAATTGACAAAGCAAAATCAGCTGCCAGACATTTGTTGACTCTAACCATCCCAAGCTTTATTCAGAATACAGGCCTTGTTGAGTGCAGTGTAAGCCTCTTACCACATGCAGTTTTTTTCCAAAGTGCTGGGCAACCTATCAGTATTAATATGCATTATAGTCTATCATTGTTGATATTGTGAATAATGATACACACCTTTTGTCTAAATTAACAGTAAAAAGCAAGCCATAATTACTATCCAAATAATTAGTTTGTTCAGCATATTTGGATTGGAAGACTAATGTTGTGTTGAACAGTTCTGTAACAATATCACAGGTGGTTTTACGCATCTAAACAGACATAGATCTATTGTTGTTATAAGCCGGACTTATTGTTTGTTTGATATTATAGTCTGCACTCATCTACTATGCTTCTCAATTTATCAGTCACGCTGTTGGTCTTTTTCTCGTTTTGGTTTTCTTGGTATTTTGGACAAAGCAGAGTATGTCTGTGTAGAAGGAAATGTAGCCATTCAAAAGCATTTTTGTCAGTTTGACTCCTTAAGTTAGACTGTCTCCACTGTTCAAACCTAGAATCTCGAGATGAATGTACATTCAAAAATGTTTCCTTGTTATGAATGGACACATTCAAATGCTACATAGGGGAAATAAAACTTACTTACTGTTGGTATTGATTATTGAAGATCTTCATCGTGCTATTAATGCATTGTTACAAATAGTCATTAGACCAAGTGAATCTGTATACATCCATAAATAGTGCTGCCCTCTGTGGTGTGTAATATTTAAGTATTACCTGTTTGTCCCCTGCAGGACCGTAAGCTGTCAAAGTCAGAGAGGCAACGCTTTAAGGAGGAAGCGGGGATGTTGAAGGGACTACAACATCCCAACATTGTCCGCTTTTATGACTCCTGGGAGGGACCCTCCAAAGGCAGGAAGTGCATTGTACTTGTCACTGAACTCATGACTTCTGGCACTCTTAAAACGTGAGTCGCAAACTTACACACAATAATACAGAGCTCATACGTACTTTATAGTGTATAAAAACACCCCTAGTGTTTAAAAAAAGTATGATCCTATTAATATTGCTATTAATTATAAATACTCTGACCAATATTTATCTCATATTTTAGAAAATAATTTGTCTAGCATAACTAAGTGCAGTTTTTGTGCTCTTATAAGGAAGTGTGCAGAAATACTACATTTCTTGCAGTATTTGTTTCCTGGCTTCTCAGAGGATATGTGCAATTGATGATCTGTTCTCTTGTAGATATCTGAAGCGGTTCAAGGTGATGAAAATTAAAGTTCTGCGGAGCTGGTGTAGACAAATCCTCAAGGGGCTCCACTTCCTTCATACGCGGGCTCCCCCTATCATCCACAGGGACCTTAAGTGCGACAACATATTCATCACAGGCCCAACAGGATCCGTCAAGATTGGAGACTTGGGACTGGCTACGCTCAAGCGCGCATCATTTGCCAAGAGTGTTATAGGTACGACCCCAATGTCATTTCTACCTCTTGGTTCCTGTCCTGTTGTTGGGCAGTACCCTTTTCTGAGGTTGTATTATGTTTGTATTGAAAATTATTTGTTTTTCTGACGATGTGGTTCAAAAACAGACCACAGCGTTTCAGCTGTCTCTCAAACCACAGCTCAAATGGAGGCCAAATACTGTGGTAATCTTAGGCAGATAACCACAAGGCTTTCTCTCTTTGCACACACACAGTAACTCTATCAAGTTTGGTCATTGTACAGAATATTTCTGTTCTAAGAAGATAAAGAGAAGGTTTTTTTCCAGGCACCTACTGAATGTAAGTAGCGCCTAACATTTCTTATACTGTTAAATATTAATATAATAGTTGTCATGCCTTCTTGCAGGCTAACCTGGCCATGGCTAAAGGTATGGCCTTTGCTTCTGTCGTAGACTGGTCTTTGTTCTGTGGTTTGGAAATATGTGGTCTGTTTGCCAGTTATAATGTTTAACATCTCTTTCTATGGGTTTGCCTCAACAGGGTTTTTTTTTCTAGTGTGTGTCTCTTACTGTCTTTTTAAAATATTGCAGGACCGCAGAATCTTTATGCTTCATCTTTGTGTCCAGGGAGCTCTCCCCACTTTCTCTCTATCAGCCTTTTGTTTTTATTTGTTTTATTTTTATCTTTTTCTTTTTTTTACTTTCACGTTCTTGGGTATGTTTTTAAAATGTAGGCTCTAGCCTCAGCTGTGCCCCATTCTGCTGTTTGGAATGATTAGGGTACTGCTGGTCATTGAGTAAGTATGAACTTTTATGGGCCTGGTAAGTCTGACAGTGTGCTGTAACACACATCAATATCAAAAACAATTACATTCAAACAAATAACCATATGAGTTTTTCTGTGTAAGACCTGAGATTGAATGTAAAATTATCAACGAATAGAACAAGGCTGATGTGCAATGACATACTGCTGAGCTAAATAACTAGCTATGGGATCTGCTTCTCTCAGCCTTGACCATTAACAGTTTCCACCCACAGGTCAAGAAGAGATGGTAAGTCAGACTTCGAAAGGTGAGTCTACTAGAAAAGACAGTGTTAATGTGGTTGTAAGGTCTTGACACAAGTTATTTCCATAGCTAGTCATATTTCTCTTAATGAGATCATTGGAAACTCTTTGACCAAATTACACTGTATTCTGGTGTGGGTATTATTCTCAAGTGCCTAATTTTAAAGGTATTTTTTAATATTGCAAATAACATTCATTTTGGTTTAACAAGTGTGTTCTGCACATTGGCTACCTCAGTCTCATTCTTATATTCCAACATGTTTAAGGTCTTACACAGACAAACACGTGCTTTCTTCTCTGCAGTCTAACTGAGCCCAGCCTCTCCCTCCTTTTTTGTTTTCTGTCTCTTTTTTGCTTTCCTTCCCCTTTTCTTTTTCTCTCTCTCTCGCTCTTCCAACTTTCACCTCACAGGTTCTACTCCAGGAGATGTCAACAGGCTGGTCACTCTTCTCATCCTCCTCTTCCTCAACCCCTCATGGGTTAGAGGAGCAGAGGGGCAATGGGTTGTGAGAAGCCCACTCAATCAGTAAGGGAGTTCGAGAGTTCTGAATAGTTGTTTTGATTTAAGGTACCCCTGAGTTCATGGCGCCTGAGATGTATGAGGAGAAGTACGACGAGTCAGTGGATGTGTATGCCTTTGGAATGTGCATGCTGGAGATGGCCACCTCAGAGTACCCTTACTCAGAGTGCCAGAATGCTGCACAGATCTACCGCAGAGTTACCAGCGTAAGTCTTCTTTTCAACCCTCCATGACACCCCTCTGCCCTGCCTTCACATCTTCCTATGTGCCAAGAAGAATAGTGTCCCATTCTGGAATGATTTTTATATTCCTCCTGACACCTCTTCATGAAGCTTATGTTACATTTCTATCTTTTAGTATTGTATTTAACGTCTTAACTTGAGTGTATTCCTGCATCTTCCAGATGATGTACCTATCGCCCTGTTTGACAAACTTAAAAAACCTCCAAGAGAAAACATGTTATCCACACCAACACCTCATACTGTTTTTTTTCTTTCTCTTTCCTTTTGAAATATTCTGTTATGTTGTTAATCATGTAGACCTGAGGCGTGGAAGTTTGATAAGAGGTTGAACAAGCACAGGCCTACTGGTTCAGTCTTGGGATGACGCCAGAAGGGCAGAAACTGTCATAAAACCCACACATTTTTAGTCTTATTCACACAGTTCATACAGGCTTACTTTTGAAATGCATAGTCACTGATATGATTCATACTTTTCGCAATTACATGAGTCTCAGATAAAAAATGAAAACCTGTTCCTAGATTATTGTATACAAAATGTGCCTTGAAATCTATACCAATACCCTCAGTTTATTGTTAACTGAAGTAAAGTAAAGATACTGAAGTATGTGCCATATGATTCAACAGAAGATTTTTTTATTTGACCCCACAGCCTAGTATTGAGTTCTTTAGCTCTGTTTATGAGCCACAAATGGCTCATACTGCAGAACACCAAACACAGGTGACTCAGCTCAGAAACAAAGTGCTATTGTGGTGTTGAGCCTACATTCAGTTAGTGTCACATGCTCTAGCTTTACAGTAGTATTCCTTGGGGAGATGGGCTGGTGTTCTTCCTGTTCTGTCATTCAGCTCAGCTGTTCAGCCAGTCCTCCATTTTCCTCTTGCACTATGCAGTTTCCTGTTGTTGTTGTTTTAATTCTAACTGTCCTTCAACATTATTTGAATTGTTTGCTGTGTGGGATTACATTTCTTAGGAGAAACTCTTTCCACGTCATAATTTGACTTCATTCCAAAACACAGTTGAAAGAAGAAGGTAGTTTCAGGTTGTAATGATATCAGTCATCTGGAATATGACAAATATGTCCTAAAGTAGTCTCTGAGCTGAAAGAAGCAAGGTCTATGGGGTAGTCTCCAAAATAAGAAATGGTCAGATGAGGAGTTGACCCATTTCTCATTCAGGGCTCTGTGTTTCCTGTAGGGGGTGAAGCCGGGCAGCTTTGACAAGGTGGCCATTCCTGAAGTGAAGGAGATCATCGAAGGATGTATTCGCCAGAACAAGGACGAGAGGTCTCTAACTTTAGGCCGCACTTAAAAGGTTTAGGGTGTTCTAGCTCTTCAGGAAAACAGTTACTCATTTGTTGTCTCCCTCTATTTAGGTACTCGATCAAGGACCTTCTGAACCATGCCTTCTTCCAGGAGGATACAGGGGTACGTGTGGAGTTGGCAGAAGAGGACGATGGAGAGATGGAGGCAATTAAGCTGTGGCTGAGAATTGAGGATGTGAAGAAACTCAAGGGGAAGTACAAAGACAACGAAGCTATTGAGTTTTCTTTTGACCTCAACAAAGATTTCCCAGAAGATGTGGCTCAGGAAATGGTGACTTGAGCTTTTAATACTTTAAGCAGTATTTTTAAAATACAACACCTCATCAATACTGCATGACAAATGAAAAAAGAACAGTTGGCTTAAAGGGTTTCATTTGAAATGTTAATTGATAAATTGTACATCATGTCTTTGTGTAGGTTGAGTCTGGTTATGTGTGCGAAGGTGACCACAAGACCATTGCAAAGGCTATAAAGGACAGGGTGTCTCTAATCAGTCGGAAGAGAGCACAGCGGCAGCAGGTTTGTCCCTGCTCACCATAGTGAATCTAGTGTTACTTATGTTTGCTTTGCTTGAATTCTTATCTCCCTGTGCAGTAACGTTTAGATATTGTCAATCAGTGCTCTTTTGAGGGATTTTAATATAATTTTTGCTGACTGAAGGTCAGGGAGGATCAGGAGAAGAGAAGGCTGGAAGAAGAACAGCACAGTCAATTGCTGCCAGCACAGCAACCAGGCCAACAGGCAAGCCCGGAGGTGCCTCAGTCCCAGCCAGTGCCACAGCCTGCAACTTATGTCTCTCCACAACCAAACCAACACAGCATGCAGATGTCTACCCAACCTGCATCTCAGCAGAGCCTTCAGAGCTCGAACTACAACACACCTCAATCAACCCAAATGACCGGAATGGCACAGGGGGTCCCTTTTGTCCCCCACTCAACTGGGCAAGTTCCACTTCAGGGCCAGAGTGTGGCCAGCATCCAGCCAGAGTCAGAGGAGCCAGAGACTGACCAACACCAACAACTACAGCACACTGGAGGAGGTGTGTTTCGAAGATGATTTAGAGTCAAATACACCTGCAGCCCACTGCATGATAATACAATGGTTTGATTTTTGAAGGTAAATGCATTTAGAGACTTCTTGTCCCCCTCTTGTAGCCAGTCATGTGGGAGACAGACTATCTGCTTCCACCGTTCTTCCCGAAGCCCAGCCTCCTCAATCTGGAATATCCTACAGCCCCCCCCCCAGTCAGCACCTTCAGCCCCAGGTGTCGTGCCCGCAGACACAAAGTGACCAAACTCAACAGCAGCAGTTGTCAGCGGTGAGTCATGTTGGAAATAGAAGAGAATCAGATGATTTCCCCATCGTATCTTTGTTTCAGAGTTAAGTATACAATACAACTTACAGAATAGTTTTGTTTGTCCATTCTTCCGAATTTGGCCCCTGTTTTTTCTGTTTGTAATTCCCAGTTCCCCTTTCACTGTACTTCTGTTGCCAGTGTACACAGCCTCACTGTGTCTGTACACCTGACCAACTACTAAGAGTTGACTGTAAGAATGAGAATAATCACCCACACACGGCCAATTGTGTTTACGAATTGAACCTGGGGTCTTGGTCTTGGCGGGAAGGAACTTCTGTGCCCATTCAATATACATGCCCCTTAACCTATATGTTTGTAGCATTTTATACTTTATCTCTTGTATGTTTTGCCTCTTTTTCACCACATGTGGTATTGTTTCTCTCTGTATTACATTAGGTTCAACCTCAGATGCAAGTGGTCCAGCCTGAAGTTGTTCCTGTTGTGCCCAGCAGCCAGTCTGTTCCAGTGGCACTTCCACAGGTGTGTTATACTTAATGGTTTCACTGACATCTGGTTAAAAGGTTAAAACCAATTACACCTAACAACACACCTAATACCAAAGTAATGTCGAGTTGTACTGAACACACCTCTGTATCACTGCAGCATGTGAACTTCAACCAGTCAAGGTCTACAAAAACACACTTTTCAGAGGTGTTAAGTTAACCTTTAAAGACTAGATTCTCTGCAACAGGTGGCTGCCTTGCAAACAGCTGAGTCCCAAGTTTTCCAGTCTCTAATGCTAAATTTTCCTTAGTTCGCTTTCTTTTTATTCTCAAGTTTCCTACTCTTACCCTGTGTTATGTTTTGTTTCTTATAGTATGGAGTTTACTACCAACCATCGCTTCCCCCTCAGGTAGATAAAATGTCCCATTTTCCTGTTACCACTTAAATACAACCACAGCCTGTCGGATGTTCTGGGAAACAATATAAGCGTATTGTCTATACTGGTCTGCATGGTAGACTCAGCCTTTGTGGTTAATTCACACAGATGCTATAGTTGGCTCTCAGTAGTTTTTAAAACATGGAAGTGCAGTGTCATTAAATGTTCACTGGTTAATACTTTGTCATCCCACATTGTTAAATAAATAAATTGTCTGACTGCAGCTATGTTATCCAACAGGTAAGTGTATGTGGCTTTGGAATAGAGCCAAAGTAAATCTCTTAAAGATTTAGATTAGAAAGAAACCTGGTTTTCCGAAAGTAACCTAAGTGCCACTATGTTTTTATCCCGACCCACTGCTGAAACACTGACTCTGATTTTATTCTTGTTTCTGCTACTCTGTCTTATAGATTCCCCCCCAGCAAGTGATGATACCCCCATCCTCTCAGTCGTCTCCCCCCCAACAGCAGCAGACAGAGAGCAGCTCTACTCATCAGAGCTCTACAGTACCAGAGGCACAGCCTGGAATTCAGCAGCTACAGGTGAAACAAACATCTCCCCTGCTCGCACTTAACGCACTAATATATTTGATCTTGCTTTACGACATACACTGAAATATGTAGGCATTTAACTCTTTCCACTGGTCCACTTCATCATATTCTAGTATGAATTTTATGTTCTCCATTTTTATATGTGCGTTCTTTCTAAATCTTTTTTTCTTTTCTCTCGACACACAAATCTCATTACCACGGCTGTCCCCTTTTTTTCTTCCACTCTTCCCCTCTGCATGCTGCATATTCCTGCATGACTCTTAGTCTTGGGCCAATGATCCAAGTCCTCCTATCATGTCTCCTCCACTCAACGCAGAGCACCTATACTTCCTCTATCAGGCCTCATGCCTCTCTGTTCTGCAGGTACTCTACAGAGCACAAAACAAGTATGTGTGGGTGGGTGTATGTAGGTCAGGTGTGAAGCATTTGGTTGACACTTTGTTTCACAGTTCCTGTTCCTTAAAGTATGTGTACATTCATCCTCAAAAAATCAATATCTTTAGGGTGCAAATTTTAAATATTTTTAAATGGACTTATATGAAATAAAATAATTTCTGTAAATTCAATTATAGAGCTTCAATAAACATATAATTAGCATAAGGAGGGGCGGTACTTATCAAGCTCCAAGAATTAAAAAAAAAAAAAAGAAAAAATCCCTCAAATTTACAGTGTTTGTTTTCAACAGTTCAATTTTGACCAAAAGGCAATGTATACAATTTCATAACCTTATGGCTGTTCTGATAACCAGTCAAGAGATTTACTTGGAGCTTAAAATCCTCCATGAAAACAGTACCTCCAGTAGATATAATCTGTGTGCATGTAATTCATAAAATACATTTTATTACAGTTTTAGAAGTCACAGTATTGTAATTACCCACAGGGCTGAAACTAGAAATTGATAAACAGCGGAAACCTATGTAAATGAAACTAGTAGCCTTGCAAGCACAGCAGAGAAAAATGGCCACATTCTGATGGAAATGAAAACCCCATTGCACAGCGATATTTACAATCTGCTGGAGAGTTGAATAATAGCGTCGCAAGTTTCACCAGGTTAAACGGCTCCATCTGGTGGAAGGTCTGGTATAAAACATGCCTTTCCTTGATCATCGTTTAGTGTGTGAATACCTAAATCATTTTAAAATGGTAATCCACAACACGATAGGACTTTCCGTTTTGAGATTTGCTTTTGACATTAAGGGTTTCTGTGTTTCAGGCCTCTGTGAGTGTTTCTCAGTCAACACCAGTGGAGCAGCCGGCAGGATCCCCTGCTCTGTTGCCACAATCTGTAGAAAGGTAAGAAGGAAGTTAAAAAAACAGCAGGTTTAATCAGCACTGTGCAATGTGCCTGATCTCTCTTTCTCTCATGGGTCAATTTCTCTTTCAGCTGCCTGTCAGATGCCGCTTCAGGTCTTAGCGACGGCAATGATGGAAGTTCTACATCTGGAGGTCGGCATGAGGGGCGCTCACTAAAGCGTCACCAGCGGCGATCCGTACGCAGCCGCTCCCGCCATGAGAAGACTGCAAAGGCCAAGCTAGATGTTCTCAGCGTACGCATTTGAACTGATTAGTTAATTCATATTCGGTCTACAGCTCTTTGTCGCTGAACAGTTTTAACCTGAATGAATGTTTTGCAGATCTCTAATGTAGGAGACAGAGTAGCTGAGTGCCAGCTGGAAACGCACAACAGAAAGATGGTGACCTTCAGATTTGACCTTGATGGAGATAATCCAGAGGAGATTGCACAGATCATGGTAGTAGTGGTTCTCTAATTTTCCCCCCTCACCATTGAGGAAATGTTAATTTTCTAATGGTTGGTTGTTATAATAAATAAATATTCTCTATAAACAGTTAATACACACTGCCTATTCATAGAGTATATACTTTTACATGGGTACCATTCTCAAACTCTCATTGAATTGGCGGCCACACAGAGACAATCCACTGTAACTTAACATAAAACAAGAGTAAAGGATACATTCAGTGAAGGTTGTTGTCCTTTTTAATATCTGCTGCATCAACCAATGTTTTCATAGCATACATAGTTTTAGTTGCAGTAGTTGAACAGTTTCATTTTCTGTCTCAAGGTTCAGAGTGAGTTTATCTTGGAGAGTGAGCGGGAGTCCTTCATTGAACAGGTCCGTGATGTCATAGAAATGGCTGATGAGAAAAGAGGGGGCATGAAGGATGGCTTTCCCCAGGTATTTCTTAACTGTTCTTCATCTTTTTAGCCAAATACCTATATTGATAATCAAGATCCTCACCTGCTAAACCTGAGGACGTAACCACCTGCATTTTATGTCTTTGCAGATGGGTGATCTCCAGCAACAGCCTGAGCTGTCTGTTCCCATGCTGCCAGGTTAACAAACTTTAGCCAAAAAACCACAGTGCTTATTGTCGAGTTATTGATTTTCAACGTCCAACTTCTATCTCACACTGGACCTTTCTTTTTACCTTTCTCTCAGGCATTTCTCCCAGCACTACAGCACAGGTGGTGCATTCGGCAGGACGAAGGTTCATAGTCAGCCCAGTGCCAGAGTCTCGTCTTAGAGAACAGTTCTTTGGCGCTTCTTCTGCTAATACCTCCTTTGGAGATGAACCTGCCCCAGGTGAAAAAACAGTTTTATTTAATTCCCGGTGGAGTTAAACTGTCCTCACTGTTTAGTTCCTCAAATAATACATTTGACACTGCATGAAAATAAATGTAAATATGAAGTTTTGTAACTCGATCACCTGACCGGAAAATTATAAGTAAGCTCTTGGTATTGAAGGTTTTCATGATTATGTAATATAAGACAATTGTTCACACAAGATGTTATTGATGTTCAAAATGGTCTCATTTATATTTTTATTTTCTGTTTTGTTTTATTTTCATAAAATGACTTCCTTCTTTTACCTTTTTCTAGCTCCCTCCATGACGTTAGGCCTTTCTCTGTCTGCTCCATCTGGGACTCTCCAGCAGGCTTTCAGAAAAATGAATCAGGCTCGTGTAGAAAGATGCAGCACTCTTGATCCCCCTCCTACTGAGCAAGAACCAGGCACTGTCCCGTCCACTGAGGTTGGACTCAGCCCAAACTCGAACAATATTCCGGCTCTGCCAGAAGCTGTAGCTCCCACCACTAGCACTACTTTTCCTGCTGTGTCTCTCACATCTACTGCAACGTCCTCGCCACCTCCCTCAACTGGGAGAGTTTCCCCACCACCTAATCAATCCCAAACTCCAGCTCCTGTCCCAAGTGATCCCAGACCACCTAATCAGTCTTCCCATGAAACAGCCCCCTCACAGCTTCCACCAGCTGCCATCGTCCCTCCCTCATCTTCCATCATTTCTCCTCCATTAGTGCAGACTTCCGTCCCAGCAGTACCTGGACCTCAGCTGAGCACACCTGTCTCTTCTGTAGTTAGTGTTACACCCAGTAGTACTGGCATTGTCCCTGTTTCAGAGCAGCAGCCTTTTAATAGTGCTGTTACATCTTGTCAGCCTATGAGTTCGTCCATCCATGTGCCACAGCACTCAACCACCCAGTGTCAGCCTATGCCCATTTCTGCTCAGCCCCCTCCCCCCACCTCTTTACCCAGTCAGGGCCAGGTTCAGCCACAGCCAGTTGAGTCAGAGGGGGCTGAGCTCCAGACCAAGATCGCTGGCAGAGATGATATCCAAGCTCTAGATAAGAAGCTACGGTCTCTCTTTCAAGACCAGAGCTCTAGCTCGTCCTCCTCTTCAGCAGATCCTAGTCAGACCACTGACACCTCCTCTCCTCCTACTGGGACAACTTCCCCTCCACCTGGAGCCGCCCTGGTGCCCCCATTGAACCTTTCCCTCACCTCTGGGGTGCTGGGCCCCACAACCACCCCGGGACAGGGTGTCACCCCTGCAGGACATGCACAGACGCCTCCAATGAAGCAAAGGGCGCAGGTTAGTGAAAACTGCAGTATCCAAGAATAAATCCAAAATGCTTTTTATTGTGAAAGAAATATTTTGACCTGACACCCCTCTGTGTTTTATTTTTTAGACTTTACCTACTGGTTTTGATCAAGCTGCTACACCTCCATCCGACCTTGTTCCTCCATTTCCTGGCCCAAATCAGGTAAGCTCTGAGGTGTTTCTGTGATACTACTTGCTCTACTGCTTTTGTAGGATTTTTAATTAGAACAGTGTAGGTGTACACAGTACTACTTAGATTGTTCATTATATTCTCTTTGTGTGACTCCATTGTCACAGCAACCCCTGGGTACTTTGGATGCTGAGTTGAGGAGAGCTCTGAGCCCAGAGACTGTTCAGGGAGGTAACAATGTTCAGCCTCCAGCAGCAAGTTTCACTCTGGGACGTTTCCAAGTAAGTTTTAGTCCTAGTTTAAAATGTGTCTGGTTAATTGAGTTTAAAACGGGGAATCCTCTTACACCATGGGCTTAGTTTATTAAAACTGTGACTATCCTTTCTTTATCAGGTGTCTGTTGCTACTGATGGTGCCTCTGATGGTGCCTCTAGCAGCGGTCCAGGTCCCTCGAGCATTGTTTCCCCTCCTCCCCTCACTGCATCCTCTACCTCCTCTTCTACTTCCTCCTCTTCTTCCTCTTCCTCCTCCTCCTCCTCCTCCTCCTCGTCATCATCTCCCTCCAGTCCAGAAAACACCCTCCACAGGCCACCCTCTCTGTCCAGAGGAATTCATGTAACTGACGCTGTTAATGGAGCATCATCTCTCTCTGCTGGTCCTGCCAGTCAGTCCACCACTATCGGGCGCTTCAAAGTGTCCACGAGTACCAATGCCACATCTGGGCCAACCACTGGCTCTAAAGTGGGACGTTTTTCCGTTACAGGTGTGTACCAGGTTCACAGCAACTTAAGCTAGCTTTGATTAACTTGTGTTGCCCTGCTCACACTAATACTACACAGGGCCCTACCCTATTATAGTATACTAAGTAATATTGAGTACCATACAAAACTGATGCTTCACACAATATCACCAGTTTTTTCACTGCAAACACTGAAAGTAACTGAACAGTCTAAATGAATGATTTAATAAGTGTTGGATGACCATTTAATCATAGCCATCCGTTGTTTCCTTTCATAAGTGCCATGACTTAAGTGGTATAATTCAATCTGAGTCATTTATAGAAAGTCATACACTCTGTGGGAGGCATCTTCAACTCGTTCAGTATTTTAACTCTGGCAGAAGCTGTAGTGGGAATTATTAATTACGGCTTTGATAACAATGGCAAATTCAGCAGCCTAATCTAGCTATTGAGCTTGAAAATCCATTGTTGTGGTCATATCAGAAGATAATCCTTGGTTTTGGTCATTTAATTTGCATGAAACAGATTTTCTTTATCCTGTGCACAGAACACAGGGTACATTTTTAAATTATGTGTATATTGCAGTAATGGCCTTACGTGTTTAATTTCCCTCAGTGACCCCAGCTCCAGAAGCCGGCTCCAGTCCATCACATGGCAGTGGTATGCAGAATGGGCCCTCGTCCTCAATCTCTGATCCTCATAACGCACATACTCACTACAGTGGTGACAATGACGACGACTCAGAGGACGAAGCTTTGCAGAAAGAAATTAGCCGTCTCAGAGAAAAGTAAATGACACGTTCACAGTCCCACTTAACACTACCTTCATTTCCTCTTATGACTGTTGTTTCACAGCTCAATAGACATGTTTTAACATGAAAGCATGTTGTCTGCCTTTCGTCTCCCGCTCACAGACACATGATGGAGATCCAGGCCTTGCAGTCCCGTCAGAAAGAGGAGATAGATGCCCTGTTTACACAGATGGGAAAACATCCTCCTCATTCCGTCTTCTCCCCTGCTGTGGCAATGGCTGGAGGTCGACGTAGGCGCAAAAGCCACAGATCTGCTCGCAGTAGTGGACAGCCCAGCCCCATACACTCAGGTAAGGACAGTGAACTACTGCAGTTTTGTTTTTTTGGCTCTCACAACATTAATATTAAGATTAATAGTTTAAATTTGTATTTTATGTACATGCTATACCACTTTATTGCTGAAGCTGTTGAAATGGTATGTACACACCAATGTGTATTGTGCTCACATGTTCAGTATCTCCAGCCTCAGCTCAGAGTCTTCATGGTTCAGAGTCCACTCCAAAGCAAAGTACACCATCAGCAACAGAGGCATCTCAATCAGTTAGCGGGTCATCCATACAGCCGCTCAGATCCTCTCCATCCATGCCCAGCCTCAGTAGTTGTTCCACAGGTATGTGCAAGCACTTAATCTTGTCACGGTGAGCTACTTAAATGTATCACCTTAACGTATTTTCTACTGCACATCTCACCTCTTGTCTTGTTTCCCAGGATCAAGTGGGTCCAGCTCGACAAATGGTTCAGGCCACTGCCAGAACCACTCTACTTCCCTGACCCAGGCAACTGGACCGACTCCTTCTATCTCTCACACACAGAAGGGCAAGGGCACCTTCACCGATGACCTGCACCAACTGGTGGATAACTGGGCCAGAGACGCCATCAGCCTCTCCCAGTGCAAGAAAGGTCCTAAAACTGGGGCACAGGCAGTGCTGGGACATGATGTAGGCATTCAGTACTTTCTTTTCATTGGAGGATTTTATGACTGTTTTATGAGGAATACGACTTGCTGTCATAATAATCCTGCAGATTTAATAGTAACTCTTTTTCTCTATTACAGCTTATCCTTCCAGCCAGCATGGGCCGTAAATTCTCAGCTCCTGGCTACCTCTGTCCAACACTTCCCACGCCTTCCAGCACCACGTCCACCACCACCACCCACCTCCCCAACCCAGCCAATCCCTCTGTTCCTTTGGGGCCTCGCAAAGGCTCTCTGGGCCCCGTTGCCCAGGGGTTTGGATACGCCTCAGCCCCATACAGTGCTCCTCAGTGGGCCGGACCCACAGGCACATGCCAGGTCAGCATGCTTAACCCCGGACAGCCCCTAACACAGTACCAGCCGCCCACGACAGCCTCGGTGTCCCTGCACCAAGGCTACCACATGGGAACCACACCAGCCCCCCAGAAATCAGTCCCCGGAGGGTCCAACCTGAGGCCTACGTAGCCTAGTCAGAGCCTTGGCCCAGACTGAGAGCAAGGGGCCACATAGGGTGGAGAGGGCAGACAGACGTTGAACAAGAACTACTAGCTCTCTTTGCAGTTTGCTGGTTAGCTAGCTGGAGACTGTGCTTTTTATTTTTATTTCAACATTTATTATTTGTTTTCTCTGTAATAGAGTTGACCTGTGTGGTTCAAGTCCTCTCGGGCAGAACAAAATCTGACTGGCAATTGGAGGGAGAGTGCAATACACATCCACAGTAAAAGAGTCTCGCACTGCTATTAGCTGTGGAATTGAGCTGTGACGAGTTGGTTGGTCGTATCTGGTGATGGAATCACCCACAGGCATAACCAAGAGCTGCCAAAGATGTCTTGAAAGCAGACGTTGCAATGTCACCATTCCTTTTGAAGAGGAGAAAGTAGGAGGGATTCTGGTTCACATCCTTACTGGTCCTGACATTAAACCGAACTGGGACTGAAGACAGAACTAATACAACGAAAACAGACACGTGTGCGCACACACACACACACCCCTGACTAAACATTAACCTGGTTAAGTGACTTTGGACGTTCGGTTAAGTTGTCTCAGATAGTGAGGGAGGGAGTGTACAGAAAGTGGGAGATCAGAGTGGGACAGTTGACGTGGCCCAGATGGATTAGAAAAGTGAGACTGGTGGAGTTGGAAGAAGAAAGACAGAGTAAGTTAGGCGGGCAGAGTGTAAATGATGGGTTACAGTACGAATATATACCAGTGGGGACCTATTAAGTAAAATGCAATAATGGCAAAGAGTAGATAAACTGTCCCGTGTAACTGTGGCCTTAATCCCCAAATACATTTAAAACATTGACTTTGTACATATATATTTCTTCACTGGGTTGTGATTCCATGTCTAGCATATTTATGTCCCTGTGAAAGTCTGGTGTCATTGTGACTTGAGTTGTCTATCCATACAGATTTATTATCATACTGATTTATTCTTCACATCTGATATGTAAGCCAGTGGAGCTGCCATGTAGAAAAGCATTGTCCTGGTGTTGACCACCATTCAGAGTTTGAAACTAAGACTTGATGCTGCTGTAAATTACAATCTGGGTAGAGAAGTTTTTCTTTCTTTCTTTTTTTAACACAAGAACTAAATCTTCATAAGAATCCCAAGTCGACACATAAAACCACTTCATTTACTGCTTAGCAACTGAGATATAAGCAGCTCAAAATCTGCATATCGTACCGTAGGTTTCCTCCCCGTTGTTTACGAAGATGGTGCACAATACACAGACAGGTTTTGGGTGAAGTTATGGCACGTTAAATGTTTCTGCTCATAACATTTGGCTGTCACCTCTTAAATCACAAGTGTCTGGGGTTCTCTCTTTCTGTGGTCTGTTTTTGTATGCGTATATTTAAAAAAACAAATGTTCTTTATGGACCTGTATTCAGCCATCAGATTTTGATGTTGTTTCACTGTAATTATTATTAAACGTTGTTAAACAACATGTAGTTAAAGGAATATAAAAAGTGCAATTGCAGGGTTGTTTATTGATATCCTACCCACCGCGCAGGAGTGATCCTGCAGTTTATTAAGCTCCTCTGTCTATGACTGCCCTGCGCCCCTTTTCTATTTTATTGTATATATGTTAATGTGAGGTAAATGCTTTCATGTAATGCTCAGCCACTAGAGTATGCTTGTGGTGACCCACTCTTTCATGCACATGCACTCTAACCTGTAAACATGAGGAACACTTTTAGTGCCTTGCATCCTCACTAATGACAAGTTCCAGATACATCTAGTCCTGTCGCTGTGACTGTACTGCAGAAACCCAGTTACCTAAACCTGTACACGACGTGAAAAATGCAACAAGCATCCCCCGTAACTGTCACATGGCCAAGTCAGAGAACATTAACACTAGACACCACTCACAGGACAGCAGAACAAAGGGCACACTGAGTTATGTGGCAATGTTTCTTTTCTCTCTAGTTACATTTGTGTTGGTTGTGTAATCAGCTGTGTATTTATATTTGGCTCATGCGTACATGGGTTTGGCTGACATTTGTTTCTGTGGCTTTATCATTAAACTGTTTCATAGAAGCTCTTGTTCAGGCAGCAACTGAGCTTTAGAAAGGTTTAAAAGTTGTCACAGTTCTCATGTTGGTTCAGCTTTGGTCTCACCACCTCACGAGTGCCATGCCGTCATTGTGACTCTTTCTCCTGCGCGTAGATTGGGCGAATAGTTAAACTTCTCTAGAGAAAAAAAAGTTACTGCAATGCAGAATATGCAATGTTTGAAGTTTTAATGGAACTGAGGGGCAATGAAAACATTTGCATGCTGATATGAGGGTTGTTACTGACTTGAGTGTTTTTGATATTGGAATATTAGATCTTTTTTGTTTTTCTTCTTTGCCTTCTCGAGTCATCACAAAGTGTTGATCTGTTCATTTGCCATTCACCAGTATCAGACACAACTTCACTGTCAGCATATGATTTCTGCATGATGACTAAACTAATTTAATCTTACAAATGACAACCAACTCACAACGAGCCACTGTACGGCACAAGCTCACAACAAAGCTTAAGTCCATGTGTTACTAGGCTAATAGCAGTTATTATCACAGACCAGTACTGTTTGAGGCTACTGACAACGCAGTAATATCTTTTATCCCTCCTTACTGACTTCCTGTGATTCAGTGTCTGTTTTGTGTATGTTTTTCACATTGTACAAAATGTAAAAACAAATAAAAATAATATCAATTAAAACACTTGTCAAGCTTATAACTTGTATGACCAGACATTTACTAGTATTTACTAAGTGACAACTCCTTTGGCATGAACTGGGATGTTTGCATCTTATAAATCTTATAGTATTACTTCTTTACAACAATAAATATGTAAGCAGGTAAGTTGGCCCAAACATCTTGGAGAACTACCCATAGTCCTGTGGATTTAGGCAGCCTCAGTCGCTTCTCTCTTCATGTAATCCCAGACAGACTTGATCTTGAGATCAGGGCTCTCTGGGGCAGTACCATCACATCCAGGAGGACTTGTTCTTTATGCTAAATATAGTTCTCTAATGGTCCTCAACATTTGCAGTTTCAATGTGCATCTGTAAAAATGCTTGGACAGCACATCTGGAAACCCCTGTCTGCCTTGAAATTTCTACCAGCGAGACCTTGCTATTGCAGAATTAACAACTTGTGTCTTGATGCTGTGCTTAGTCTTGCCATGGTGGATGACTGTTTTGAAGGCAACGGGTGGTCACACAAAATATTGATTCATATTTTTCTACTTTTAAATATAGTCTAACATTTTTTGGAAAGCATTCTTATCAGGATTTTTCCACACCTGCCTAAACATTTTGCTTTACAGACAGTATCTCACAAAAGTGAGTACACCCCTCACATTTTTGTAAATATTTGTGAACGTGAAAACACTGAAGAAATGACACTTTACTACAATGTAAAGTAGTGAGTTTACAGCTTGTATAAATGTCCAAATTGAGCCCAAAGTGTCTATTTTGTGTGGCCACTGGAGTCCTCTTCCACTCCTCCATGACGACATCACGGAGCTGGTGGATGTTCGAGACCTTGCGCTCCTCTACCTTCTGTATGAAGATGCCCCACATGGGGCCGATGGGTATACAGACACTGTCATCTGACTGATTTATGTGGTTATGCTTTTATTTTTTACAAAACCAGGTAACATTTCTCCAAATATTGGAAATAGCAGCAATTCATTGTATAATTAACTTAATATATGTCTACACTGAAATAAATATAAAAACAAAAGGAAAATCATGGCTGAATTCTATAAAGTGTTGAGGAAGCTGTGGAACAGCAACATCAAATCTCAAGTGTCCAGTCGACGTTTCTTCATGTACTGTCCTTGTCTGTGCGGACTAACAGCTTCACCTGTAAGGTTGAAAAAGAAGATTCAAAACCACAAAATTCAGCCAACAGCTCACTAACAGATCAGCGACTCTTCTGAAACTTCACCTGTTCTCGCCTGATACTGGAACTGATGTTGAAATCTGGACTGGTCCGGTCCTCTGCTATATGACGGGGCCTCGTCTGTAGGTCTGCCTGGGGCTCTCTGAGGGGTCTTACTGCGGGTCTGCATCTGGTGATTCCCGGGTGTTCCGGGCCGGAGCCCTCTCGAGGACGGGGTGCCAACGGGGACATCCAGCTCTACAATTCCATCCAGAGTGAAATCCCAGAACTCAGGATCATCTGCAGAAAAAGATAAATCAGTAGCACTGAGTGAAGGGGCTGGTAGAAGGTGAGGAGTAAACTGAGCCCTCTGGTGGTGGCTTACAGCACCTGCTAAATACTCATCCCTGCTGCTGGCCTTCCTGTCTCCAGCCAACGTGTCTTCACTGACCGCTGATACACCTTCATGACCTGGAGGAATGGAAAAAAACACACCAGCAGCAGAGAAAAACAGATTTAAACTCCTAAAAGTTAGAAATAAAGAGACATTTCAAACCAGCATTCTCAAACCTGGAGCCCCCCACCCCCACACACGTTTCAACGTCACTGATACAGCTTCAGCAGTTTCAAGAGAGTTGGACTCTGTGTCTTTAAATGTGACAGCTTCCTCTTCCATCTGAAAACCGAAACCTGCTATTCTCCAGGTAAGCAATTTCACACAGTGTTACTGTTATGCCTGTCCAGTGAAAGGCCGTTTGAGTTAGAGGTTGCTGCTTTAAAAAGGAAGTGAAGTCACTATGAAGTATGTTACAAATGAAGCCCTCACCTCCACTGGATCCTCGTCCAATAGCGACATCTGTGTCCTCAGACTTGGCCGGGTCCTGGTGCTGCTGCAGCCTCTTGGCCTCCATCTCTCTCCTGAACTTCTGCTGAAGCTGCTGTTGTCGGAGCTTCCTCAGCTGTTTGGGGTCTGAATGCGCTTCAGACCCGACAACATCCACCGAGTCCATGACAGGTCTTAGAGGAAGAAACAGAGGAAACAGATCAGAGGTACTGCACATTTTGATGTGCAAGAGACAGAGAGGGTCAAGGGCGCAGTTTAAAACAGAAACTAGTCCCACAGCTGTTTACCTGGAGCCGACATTCTCATGGTCACTGCTGGGAGCAGGGCCAGCAGTATTAGGAGTATGAACATCCGAACAGTTCTGGTTCTGGTTGAGGACTCTGGGCTCCAGCGGCTTCCTGCCAGGAACATCAGCAAATACATGCTTTTCCTCCCGGACCAGACTGGAGACCCGGGCCTTCTCCACTGACGGCTCGCCCTCGCAGCGCTTAGTCTGGGCTGGGTCTAGAGGAGGTGGAGGCTTCATGTAGAGAAGTGACAAGATTCAGCATGCAAAGAATTTTTCAATTAAAAATCTAAAAGTGTATGCACTGCATCGAACCTCTTTGGGGATCTTGTTAATGGCTTGGAGGTATTCTTTATTCAGGATGCAGTTTCCAAGAGCATTACCGAAGCATCTCAACAAGACCAGACACAAAAAAAATCAAATCAAATCAAAATAACACACACACAAATCTAAAATCAGCAAAAGCAGTCAGTCTTCTTATAACTAAACATATTTTGGAAAATGTTCTAAATTATTTTTTCTTAATAGTTTAAATTGATAAGACATAAAAATGTAAATTCCAGTACTTTAACGCTCTCTTCATGCCATCAGTGACAGCTTCCTTTCTCGCCTTTTCCAGTGACAGAGCTTTAGACTTCAATCCTTCGCTAACTCCGTACCCTACATCCTCATGAAACGACCCATCCTGGAGGAAAAGTATGTTTTACAAACAACTTGGAGGAGAGAATACATAACAAAACAAAAAGTTAAATTAATCTGCATCCTGTAAAATAATGCTGAGTGAATAAAATAAATATATTTATCTAACCTTCAGCTGTACTTTGACAAACGCGCTGACTCCGACATAAAACTTCCCATTGATGAGGTCGACAAAGTCTGTGAAATGGAAGTGTTTTGTTAGTCTCGCTCCGTCGCAGCAGCTTGACTTGATCCTCTAGCAACAAGAAGCTCTGTCAGACGTACCGACATTCTGCTGAGAGATGGAGTGAGACCATCCGTTGTATCCAAACATCTCATTGGCCAGGCTGATTACACGATGCCCTTCAATATAGCACACCTGGACAAGATCATTCAGAGGTTGAAATAAATGAGTGAGTGAGACTGAAAGTAAACTAAGTAGGTCTGGGCAATATATGGCCAAAATTTCATATCATTAGATATCGATAATTATCACAATAAAATATATTATATCAAATAATATTTTCAAGTTTAAAGGTAGGTTTTTGCTCTTAAGTGAAACTTTCTTTTTGGTCAGAATATGACAAACATTTGTCAAACAGTGGATCGCTTAACAAATCTGAGTTAGAACATTCAAAAAAAATTAGGAGAAAGTCTTTTTGCACGAATAAAATTAAGTAAAATCTTTTTCAGTCCCTTTTCCTCAACAAAATAAATATCTATCTCTATTCATTTGTGATTCAAATAAATTAAATCAAATATTTTTTGAACATTTGTTAGATTGTTATTGGAGGAAAATTATATTACGTTAATCTCATTGTTGTTTTATTTCCCAGCCCTATACCTAAGTGGTCTTATGCAAAGTAACTCATCAATATGGAAAATTTGGGTAAAATTTCCTCCATATTGAAACAATATCTTACTGTTTCCAAATGAGGAGTACTTACCTTGTTAATAAAATATAAAGAAATTACGTAACATACATGAAAATGCATTTGTGCAATACTGTCACTTTAACCCAGCTGAGAGACATACGTAACTTTGCTTGTTAGCAACATTTCACACGAAGCAAAGGCAGAGAGATAAACAAAGACTTGCCCTCTGTCCCCCTCCTGCCACTCTGGTGCTGATGTACTCTGGTCCCAGCTTCTGGCGCAGAGCGTTTTGCACCGCCTGGTACTCATCAGCTGTGTAGGTACACTGACCACACAGTCCAGTTAGGAGAGCAAAAAACATACAAACAAAACACACACACACACAC
>JAPMOB010197267.1:0-11506 GCA_029875015.1 Lepomis gibbosus
TTAATGAAGAGTTCACGGCCATTTGATGGAGCTTGTGTGTTGAATACGTATTGTTCAGCTGAGGGCCAAACTGGGAATTAAAGAACAGTTTTGTCACCTCGCAGCATCAAACGTAAACGTAGTTAGTTCCAAGTCTAGATTACGACCAGTGAGATTCATACTTCAACCATCCACTTCAGTATTTTGTTTTTAACTTTGTGTTTTCAATGAACATTGTTTTGCCGAGGGTCAGAATAAAGACCATATGGTTGTACTAAAATACGAAACTTCACCTAGTGCTTTATTTTTATCATAATGTATTTGTATCCTCATAATTATTTGAATAGTCTTTTTGTTTCATGTGTAGGACGCCCATTTCAAACGCAGAGCTTACAAAAAGGTTCAGACAAATATAGCCAAGTTGAATCTGTTCATTGAAAGCTTTAATGTAACGTGTTTTCAGTGAAGTGGCCTTCTTTAAGCTGCACTAGAGGAGAATTGAAGGAGCAGAGCACTGTGATATCAAAAACATCTGGACAGATACACATTTACGTACAGAAAAAGATTGAAAATACATTGTATTAAAGAGGGACTCCACAGATTTTAAAGGTCAGTTTACTTGTCATAAGTACTACAGCCCCCGTTGAAAATGTTACATAATGTGGCTCTGGAGGGAGCTTTGGTGAAGCTGAGAAAATAACCCGAATGATTTCATCTGGTTTTTGGAGCTTGACCTACACAAAGGATTAAAAATCATAATGTCTTCCTACTTTTCTTTCTCAATTCAGTACCACTTTTACTTAATGTCCAGTGGTGGAAAAACACGCTTTACTTACTACTAGTCAACTAGTTTACTAGTCAACAACACAAGAGAGTGAACGCTGGCACAGTTAGCTGCCGCTACTCTCCGGCTCCCTTTCAGTGTTTTTAGTCAATTTTTAACTGATGAGCACTTTGGGGTTTAGGGCCTTTAACCGCTCTGCCCCTCGCCTCTGGAACTCCCTTCCACCAGACATTCGCAGCATTGACTCGCTTTCCATCACTTTTCAACTGGTCACAGCAATCTTTTGTTTTATCAAGTCGGATTCTCTAACTTAATTAGCGCCTGTCATGCAAAACACTGTAAGTGGTTTGGTTTCTTTACCTTTTTATTAAATTGTGTTAAGGAAGAGCCTTTAGAAAATTAGAAAGACATGTTTTTTGGATTCAGTGTCTCTATTTTTATTCTTATATCTTACTTCCTCCTATCACAGTGATAGCAGGTACTGGTCACCACTCACATGTGCATATAATGTCACTACCAGAGCCCAGTGCTCAGCAGTGTAGATATGTGTGCTGGTGGTGGTCTGGTCAGTAGGTAAGGGGGCATGTTATCTGCCCAGTCCTCCTGGGCTCTTATCTCTGAGCTCACCAAAGACCGTGGGCCCTGGTCTGGGTACTAGAAAGGCCACAAGTTTCTCACACACAGCAGAACGAGAGATAAGAGAGAGAGCTTCTGTGTAATGGAAGGAAAAGATACGAGGTGGTCGAGTTTAGAAAGCTGAGTCTGTGTTTCTGTGTGTGCTTTTAGTTTTGATGTCTGACCAGTGACGCCAACCAAACTGGAACAGTAACCAGTTCTAGTCATCAAAGACACTTTCTCTATCTCTCTCTTACTCACTTACACACACACACTCTGTCTTTGTGCATGACCTTATCTCAACTTTCCCATCATTCAGCGGTTGTGACCTTTTGGTTTTATACCTCCATTAAATTCATCTTACCCTAAAAACTGCCTTAAACAACTCATTTGGCTGCATACTTTGCTGCTGTCAACGGTGAGGTGCAGCTGCACAGTTTGGACAACATGTTAACTGAAAGAGTATGAAATTGTTATCCTGACAGCTGAAAAGGTGTTAAACGGAAATAAGATTCAATAGCAACAATATTTAGACTTTTGCTTAAGCTTTTTATTCTATTAAAGGGTGATTGCGTATCCTTAAAGTCTTTATAAGTCAGGTCTTAAAATGTATTTGATAGTTATGTGAAATCGCAGCTATTGAATGATACACGAGCAGAAAAAAGGTCCAGTGTGTAATATTTCGACAGAAATGCAATAAGATCCTTAACTATGTTTCAGTGGTGTGTAAAGACCTTACATAATGAACCGTTGTGTTTGTATTACCTTAAAATATGCCATTTCTATCTACAAACGGCGCAGGTGTTTGTAGATAGAAATGGCATGGACAATACATGGACATCGTCATGTTGCGTCGCCATGTTCCTACAGACGGACAAATGGCTCCACAGAGTGCATTTCGTCACTACGTTAAACACCTGTGAAGAAAAACAAGTAACGTTAGTAGTAGTATGAGTAGTAGTCGACTGGTTTATTAGCAGTAAGAAGAGAATTTTGGACAAATAGAGGACCACACATGATGTTAAGCACAAGAACTGACAGAGCGTGTCGGCCACTATGGCTTCTCTTGGGTGCTTGGAAAGGGAGGGGCTGAGCCGTGCAGTCCTGAGTGGTCTGAATAATCAGAATCTTTTTATTTCTCTCTAAATCTTTATGGCAAAAAGAGAGATGAAGTGTACATGGGCCATAAAGAACTTTGCTTTGTGCAAAATATTGCATATACATATTTTGCAAACATGATAACGTAATTTGTTAAATGGTTTTAACGGTTAGTTTGCTGTCCATGTAGAGTGAACTGTGTTGTTTATACGCTCTAATATTGCTAATCCAACAAATCTGTGTAGTAGCATCCGTGTTGATTCCACATTCAGCACATGAACACACACTGAAGTCCGAAGAAGGACTTTACAACTGTGGAAATGAGACCATCTGAGGAGCATGTGAATGCACCATGAGCCACTGGTTGCAATTCGCAGGCAGAAGGGCTAAAAAATCGGATGGTTTCAGCTTTTCTTTTTTTATATGGGCAGTATAAAACATTAGTTTGTAGAGTGTCAGCATCTTGTCATGTTGCAGGATGTTGCCATGAACACAAATACATGGAAAATGGGAGATAAATAACCTCAAAAACTCATCATCATCGTTCATCATCATTCAGGCAGAAGAAGAGGGCTTTTGCCAGCTTTGTTTCATCGCTTAAAACTGGATTTAGATTATGTTCCAGGTACCACTGTAATGATTTTAACAAGACATTTGGCTTTCTCAAACACTCATACACCCTGTTCCAGCCATCCTTACCTGTAATTTGTGTTTTAGGGTTTTCGTGATGTGTTTGAGAACTACTACAGAAAGCAGAGGAGGAAACAGGCTCGCCTTGTGCTGCAGCCCCACTCTAACATGGTACGACCCTGCACCGTCACTATGTGTTTGTGTAGGCACTTTCATGTCCTCGTACTAACCACACTTGCCCTTCCCCTGCACACACACACCCTCTCCTCTCCCACTCCCACACAGTATACTGGCATACTGAACATTTGGAACATTTTATGCTATAAATGTGTGACAAACAATTTTTAAATTTAGTGTATTATCTGAAAATAGCCCGTTTATTCAGGACTTTTCTTAAATTATAGAGTATCTGATGTCATTTCCATTGAATTTAATACATTGTGTTCATGTTCATTTATTGTACTGGGCAGGTTAAGTATTTTTTGTTGCTGATTGTTTCTATCTTTCTATGCTTTTCCTTTGCTGTTTGGACTCTTTATCCCCATCTCTCTCTCTTCCTTCTGTATTTATTGCCCCTCCACCCCCCGTTCTTTTACATTTCTAGCATGAAACTCTGGAGGGATACAGGCGGTACTTCAATCAGATTGTCGGGTAAGTCCGTCCATCCCTCTATCAGTCTGTCTTTACTTAACCTTGTCATCCGTAATGTGTTCACAGAGGGGCCAACAAAATAAACACGTCATTAGAAACATGTAAAATAAATTGTCAGACAATAGCTGACAAAAATGTATCAAACATTTTCTCATTTCAATCCCTAACTTCAGTTCATCTTCTGTTAAGTTGTGTCAGGCTCGAGTGTGAAGAATATTCTCAAAATTGAACTTGAAACTGTCTACGCCTTTTGGTTTTTGAGTCCAGAGGGCTTCCAGTTGTTGGAGGTGTGCCTCCCCAGGGATGCACGGCAGAGTGGTACATGAGGCATGGGATGCGGTTAGCGTTATAAATCAAGCTCTTTCTCTGAGTCATAACTTATTCCAATCCAAACAGACAGACATGATGCACCCATTTTTAGATTCAGTGTGACTAACACTTCCTGAGGATGTTGTTCGATGTGCCTTGTGAATAAACGTCTGTAAATCCGCTTAGAAATCATAGAACCCCCCCCCCAGCTTCCAAGTCAAGAACGTTCCTCCTGTTCAAACGATACCACTCTGTAAGGGAGGATGGGGGTGGGGGGTGGGAATTGGGGGTAAACTATCTCTTTGTTAGTACCTCGTCTCACAGAATGACTCTTTGTATTAGTTTGGTTCCATAGATGAGGTGTAAGATGTATCTGTTATGTTCAAAATCCCACAAATCATAAAAAAAATCGTCAGTAAGAGACAGAATCATACTAGGAGTTACACAAAAATAACAATAAAAAGTCTGAATCTGATTGATTGTTGTGAGACAGCATCAACATATGAAAGAATACAGGGTTTCCTTTTTTCCCCTATGATTACTGTTTTGTAAGGGTGATAACATTTTTATAGATGTGTATGGATATAATGCCCGTATTGGTTTACATCCTTACTCTCTAGCCATCTATTTATGATCTATCCTTCCCTCTCTACATCCATCAGTCTCTCATCCATGTTTCCCTGATCCCTTCTCTCCAGAAATTCATCTGTCCAATCCACAGATCTACCCCTTTTAATTAAATCCACTTGTCATCTCTTTACCCCTCTCTCCATCCATCTATCCATCCATCCATTGTTAGCCTGCTGTGTAACTTGGCAGAAGTCGGAGTGAGAGACGGTGAGAAAGAGAAACTTCAAGTGAAAGCCAACATTCGGCGTTTAGCGACACCTCGTTTCATTTCTTTGGAGTGACCGTTTGACATCTTTTCATCTCTCCCTCCCTCCGAATGTTTTTTTCCCCATCCTTTTTCATCTTTCTCTGCCCACACTCACCATTAGCCTCCTTTTATACTTTTCCTCTCATCCATCACTCAATCTAAATCTCTCCATTACATTCACATACACATTTACACACACACACACCCACAGTGGTGACGATTGATAGAGTGTGTGTGTGATGGTGGTTGGCTTACTGCTGTTATTGCTTCTGTCTGTTGGGTCTGACTGGAGCAGACACTTCTATAAACACTGCCAAGGCTGGACACTAACACACCCACAAACACACACACACACTCACATAATGGCGCGCACACACACCCTCAGGTCTGTTATTCCCATTAGAAGTTTTGGAAAGTGCCATCCCGTCTCTCATTCATTGCTTTTTCTCTACCATTCAGCCGTCCATTCTTCCACTCATTTCCCACCCATCCGTCCAACCAGTCATCATTTCATCTGCACTTTTTGTTGAGGAGGAACAGTCGGAGTCTTTTAGTAATTTAATCCTTTTATTTTCAATAACAACGAAACAGCCTGTTGTTAAAGCTGCCTTGTCTGTCTTATTTTTATTAATTAGCTCATTCAGTCAACCATTTATTGTTTGTTTTGCATCGAAAGGTACATCTTAAATGATGAATCGATGAAGTAATCTGTAGAAGCCTCGATTACTAAAATCCTTGTTAACTACAGCCCTACATAGAACAGAAGAATTAAATATATATTACATGTTGCAAATAAAAGTATGAATTGAATAAGGAAACTAACATTAAAACAAACAAAGTTGCTACTAAAAGAAAAGAGAAAAAATTAAATGATTTTTTTCCCCACCTGTTTCTCAAGAAACCCAACCTTGACCTTCTTGATTTTAATAAATGTAGATCCGTCTTCTAATTACCAATTTTAAGTTTTAGAAACTGGTTTCCTGAAAGTTGATTTATTTTATAAATAAACCATAATATATTTGACACATTCCAACCAGGCTTCTTTTCACGCTACTGAAACATCCCTCACTAAAGTAACCAGTGATGTTTTACTAACAGCTGATCCAGGTGATTGTTCAGTGCTAATTTTCCTTATCTTAGCTTAGCTTTTGATCCAGTAGAAGATTCAATTTTGTTGGACCGCATTTAAAATAGGTTAGCCTCACGCTGGTGTAAATCATACTTGGCAAATTCAAAAGTGACATAGAAATTGCAGTATAACCTGTAACATGAAGAGGGCACTTTGCTCTCAGGGCAAATGAAAAGAAAGGAAACAGTGGAAAAAGTACACAAATTTATACTCTTCAGTAAAGAGAAAACTAACATGCACAGTCTGGCCACAAAGTTGACCAAAGTGTGGCTCATTGTGGTGTGGCGAGGCTCTGTGGGCACTGGTTTGAGTGAGGCATGTTGTCAGTGGACATAAACCAAAGCGCGGCCCATTGCTGAGACATCAACAGCTTTTAACGCTTCATTGGATGAATGCGCCACTTGTTGGGCTGTCATTGGTACTTGTAAATGATTTTCATGACCGCAATTCTGGTGAAGTTTTCAAAGTAACACTATCCACCAAAATCAGAGGGAGAGGGTGGAAATAAGCCACCCAGTTGACTTCATTTTAATGCCTAGTTTAAATACCTGTTGAGAAGGTAAACGAGCTTTGAGAGGTGCTGAGTCATGTCATCATAAAAACTGCCCCCGTTGTTCACTGATAGAGGTGCCTTGCTGCTGCTGGTCATTTGATTTTAGCAGATGTTTTCTACACTGAGAGAAAACAAAACAAAGGAAACAACAGCATCTTCATTGTCTTGTGAGAACAGGCTATGGGGTTTTTAATGTATTTGTTTAAAAATAGTTTGACATTGTGAGAAAGGCGCTTTTTTACTTTCTTTTTGAGGGTGTGATGAGAAGATAGATACCTCTCTCATACCTCTCCTTTAAGTATAACGTTACAGTGAGGGCACAGTTATCTTAGCATCAAGACTGGAATCAAGGGCAAACAACTAGCGTGGCTCTGACCTAAAAGTAACTAAATCTGCAAACCAGCACTTCTAATGTGCATTAATTAGCATGTTTGTTAGTTTGTTTAATCCATACTAAACCCAAAGTGTAAAAAAAGAACAATTAGCCATTTCTGAAGGGCTCATGTAGCAGACTAGTCAGGTTTCCATCTAAATGTTGTACACATTTTACCTGACTTTCCAGAAGATCTGCCAAACAAAATTGGGAATTATTATGCATTTCACTTTTGTGCGATATGGATCAAGGCATAAAAACAGCTGGAATAACAATAAAAAGAGGACTTCCAGTCATTATATAATTATACTACACTTAACCCCTGAAAAACAACAA
Organism: Lepomis gibbosus; assembly: GCA_029875015.1. Taxonomy (NCBI): domain Eukaryota; kingdom Metazoa; phylum Chordata; class Actinopteri; order Centrarchiformes; family Centrarchidae; genus Lepomis; species Lepomis gibbosus. Next base: position 7,335 of record JAPMOB010197267.1, read on the forward strand.
TTTGTCTTATGTTTGGGTTTTATTTTAAGCTAATTATTTAGGTGTATCGCGAATTACACTCTGTCTTTGTTGTATTGCTTCTCATCGGTCATTCCCTCCTCCCCTCCATCCAGTTTCTTTGTTGTGGAGGACCACATCCTCCACACCACGCAGGGTTTGGTCAACAGAGCGTACGTGGAGGAGCTTTGGGAGCTGGCGCTGTCCAAAATCATTGCGGCCCTGAGGACGCACTCTGTAAGGACACTCAACCCAAATACAAATACACACTTTAAGGCCCTTTTATGCATAAATGTGTGATTTAACAACACACAGCCACCATAAACAGCACCTGCAGTACGTTACACACAAGCACTCTGTCTCCTCCGTCTCCGCAGTCGTACTGTGACAACCCTGACCTGGTGCTGGATCTGAAGAACCTCATTGTCCTTTTTGCTGATACACTGCAGGTATGTGTGTGATGAACTGCACACTGTAAAGGAATGGCTCATCATCCATGCAACCTGTTTTAACTTAATGAAGTTTTTTTCTTGTACTTTTTGTTCTTATATTCAGACCTCCTGGAACATGCTAAGTAAGCTGTTTGACCCAAGGTGTCCATGAAACTTGTTCAAAGCATGTTTAAAAATGGACGGCTTCCAATCTCTAAAGAAATACTTTCTTTATTCATCCTTTTTAGTAGTTGAATAAATCTGATGCCAGTTCACTCTCCATGTTTTTATTTTCCACAGTATGTATGAACTAACCTGAATGGATTGAGTGTGATGGATGAGATGTGGGAAGGTTGGAGGGGAGATAGAGGGGATGTGGGTAGAAACCAGACGGGATACACGTGTAATGAACGGATGGTATGATGCCCAAAAATTGATGAGGTGCCACAGAATTGCTGAATACACCCTCCCCTTTCTTCTGAAAAGCCACTGACTTTTCTTTCATCCTTTCAATGTTGCCAGAGGTTTATTGTTTAACAGCATATAGCAAACAGTTGATCCACCAAAAAGGGTACCATTGTTAAAAATAGTATATATTATGGCTAAAAAATAACCAACGCATCTGACATTCTCAAAAACATGACCAAATATTTATTTATTAGTGTTGCATATAATGATGTATGTGTGTGTTTTTCCCCACTTCGTATTCAGAAGTGTATTGTGTATCCATATGTCCTCCGACCCTTTTTAAATCCCTCATTCTAAACTCACGTTGGCTGAATTACATTTTTTTGCAATTTCTGTTTTTTTTTCTGCTCCAACTCATAAATGTAGATTTAAAAAGTCTCCTAAACATAGAATAAATCTTAAATTTCTTGATATGTGCTTAAATAGTAGAGATCCACTGTTCACTGCAAGTGTTCATAAAGAATAGTTAAATTAACTTTCGCTATTGTTTTTTATTTTGTTTTTTTTAATACCTTTAAACTCACATTTATTGTGATAATTATCGATATCGAATGATTTTATCGTGATTTAACATCTTTGGCATTATGGCCCAGCCCTAATTTTAAGTACCAAATGTTGTTGAAAAATCCATATTGAGAGTGGTACTTAGGATAAACGAAAGTTTCACTTATTGTTGCAACATGAACCTGAGTTTATGAAGAGTAGTTTTCTATTTGAAAGTGTACAAAGTCTCAATCTCAGCTCATTTGCATGTTCTCTTGCAGCGGGACACTGACTGGTTGCTCTGGTTTTTACTCTCCTGCAGGGTTATGGTTTCCCAGTGTCACAGCTGTTCGACATGCTGCTGGAGATGAGGGAGCAGTACGGAGAAATCCTGCTCAAGAGATGGAACATCACCTTCAGGTACTGAGAGATGAGCCAGCCTTTGCTGTTTGCATTGCAGAAGCAGACCGCGGTTTGGGAAAGTGGTGCTCCGTGCGTTTTTAGACGATGCTTATGTTTGTCAGTAGCTGAGAACATGTTACCGAGTGCGTGCTGCACTGACCTTCTCCTCTCTAGTCATAAGGTCAGAAGGGCGCACCAAGACTGTGAGACCGTCGCACACCAGCGCTGGTTTGTGGGAAACTTCCTTGTCTTGGTTTGAAGTTTTTTTTACGACCAGCCAGAGAGAGGAAGTGTTTTAAAACTGACGTCCGGAACATTCTCTACCTTTCAGAAAGGGTAGTACCCTTACAAGATTGTGTTCCTTTATATCGTTGTGTGTGTTTTGTTTGGGTTTACATGCCATTGTTTCACCATCGCTTTTGTCCAATTACACCAGTGGGACTTGCAGCGAGAACAGACAAACACACATTCTCTCTCTCTCCTTCCTCTCTCTGTCTCTCTCTTACACACACACACACACACACACACACACACACACACACACACACACACACACACACACACTGGGGAAGCCGCAGGAATGTTGTGTTGTATTGTTGGAGAGAGAGCGCTCTCCGGTTCACGGCCTCTCCATGGAACGTTGGAACGTCCGAACGCTGGAGCGCCAGTAAGAGGGGTGGGTGGGGGTGAAAAGGGGGAGGGTGGTAAGAAAACCTCGAGCATTAGAATGACCCCCAGTGGGATGATTGTGTGTGTGAGACAGAGAGAGAGGCTGATGGCATCTCATTCCTTCCGGTTGACCTCTCTTAAATTTGCTAAAAGGGGAAGATTGGAATCTTTTTTTATCGTTGTTGTTTTTGTTCTCTCCAGGCAGGTGTTGGACCAGGACAACTACAGTCCGATCCCAGTCTCAACAGAGCAGGAGTACAAACACTACACTTCCCAGTTTCCCCTGCAAGACCCCGAACTGGAAAAGGTAGAGAGCGAGAGAGCAGATGAAGCAAATAAAGAGAGGGAAGATATAACAAAAATTGTTGTGTGTTGCTCGTCATTTCAGTATAATTTATCTCCACACAAACACTTCTTTCATTTAGAATCTCGCAGAAAATGTCTGGAGTGATTTGTGAAGGTGCTCGCATGCAAAATGTGAAGTAAAATTTGAATAAAATCTCCATTAATTCCTTCTTTTTGCTTTATTTCCTCCAGCTTCCCTTCCCCAAAAAGCTTCCTTTCTCAGAGTTTGTGCCAAAAGTCTACTGCCAGCTCAAAGAGTTCATCTATGCTTGTCTGAAATATTCTGAAGACCTGCATCTCAGGTATACATCTCTCACATGTTTTTTTACCCCCTTTTCAGTTCAATTTGGAAATCTAAATTCTCTCTGCACTGCACTGCTTGTCACCACTAACTCCTGTGTTGATTTGGGGAAGGTTGTAGACAACCACGCGTCTCCTTCGAGACTCCAAGATCCATCAGCGGCTTCCCACCCAAAAGTACTGCCACGTTTTCAAATGTTTAATCAATGAGAGCGAACAAGACACGTAATTCATTATATTTGAACACAATGCATGTAGCTTAATCTAAATGTTGATGCCAGTGGTTATTCACAAACACAGCAGTTTGTGGGAATGTTGGGACTCCAGATGGCTAGCTGAAGGAAGACAGGAACAAACAGCACACTGATATACGCTCTTGGTTTGTGTTTGTTGACATGGTGTCATTTCTTGTTATGAGAGGTGAAATTTCAGGAGTTGACCAGATCCTACTTTGTTCAGTCTGTCCCTACCTGCTGGGCGCTTGTACACTCAATATTTCATTTAAACAAATACTTTTAAATCACATTTCTCAAAGAAATCCGGATTTACCTCTGCCAGGAATTGAGCTCTGGGTCGCTACAGTGGGCGAGTGTCTCTGCCCCATAATGCTCGCTTGCCCCCCCCACCCCGCAATTTTTTTTCCTCTGCCTCTTTCTGCCATTGTCTCTCTCTCTTCCTCACTGTCACAAATGCACACAAGTAACACACATAGACAAGCCTTTGGACTCAGTAGACTTTCCTTAGTCAATTCTTTCCATTCTGACCAGCGATCTTTGTCTCATTAGATTTGGCCCGCACACACACACACACAAACAGAGCAATCAAGTCCAGCTCCTGTTCCATGTTTGTAACCGTTGAGTTTATGTGTGTGTGTGATGTGTGTATTGGTTACGGTTTATGGAAGAATTACCTAAAACAATGCAGCTACTTTTCTGCTGAGGAGACGAGCAATCAGGAAACAACTTCCGCTGTCCAGAAAGATTCCACAGGGCTGGGATTCATACACACACACACACACACACACACACACACACACACACACACACACACACACACACACACACACACACACACACA
>JAPMOB010197274.1:0-10409 GCA_029875015.1 Lepomis gibbosus
ACAGTCTTCAAAAGATTGTGTCATACATAGCAACGGGCTCAACCCCGCCTCTTCACTAAGATAAAAGTTTTTGTCTTTTCCTTGCTCAGAGTTGCTCTCATATCAGTCCTGAATAGATCTTAAGCTAAGACTCCTAGGTAAAAGTTTTTAAGCTAAGATAAGAGTTTTCTGAGAGGGCTCTTAGATTCTTTATGAATACGGGCCCAGATTTATTATTGATAAGATTATTTTTTGACATATTATAGACAGGGCAATCACTGTATTTAGCTAAACCTTTAATGAAGTTTTCATAAACCGGCTGGAAAGACCCCTGGGGCAATGAGGGCAAATGTTCATTAGTTTAGCCAATTTTTATTCATTGCAAATATGTTGTGGGCCTGTGTCAAAGTTTAGTACTTCTGTCTCCCTCTTCTGGCAGTGAGACTAATTACACAAACACTGTACACGTGCTCACACTCAGTTGCTAGGTCACTATATGGTTGTTCCCACCATCAGATCCGGAAAAAACAGACTGTATAAAAGAAGAATCACTGGCAGAGAGGGAATGTCGCCACAGACACCGGATTTAAAGGCTTTGGTACTTTCAACGTTGTGTGAAGTCCTTTGGTAAGGGCTTAAATTTTAGGGACATTGCTGATTTAGCTACATCTAAAAGTCCGCACACCAGCTTTAAGTTTGAAGACCTTCATTATTTCAGTTTTTTGAGCTCAAGTGTTGCATATTCTTAAATAAAATGATACTTAATCAAATGGCCAGCCCAACAACTTCACAGCCATGTCTGGTGTGTCCATTGTTCTGGTCTTAACTGTAAGTAACAAAGAGTGGGCCATGACAGGGGTCAATAGAGGTCCTACAGCTCATTTTTGTCTCATGGCCCCCCTACAGGTTGACCCAACCTTGCATTTTTTACTAAGCCTATATCTGTCAAGATTATTTCTTATTTCTTGATGTAACAAGGAAAGGTAAGACAGGTCTAGCTTAGAGTAATTTAGCTGACCCCTAAGTGTTTATCTGACATTTACCTGAACCTGGCTCACAATCTCATTTCAACACTCTGGATTCCAAAGCCCATACATGGTTATGTCAACATGCTTGCCCTGAATGTGAAAAAAAGTTGTTCTCACTTTGTTGTTTGCTATTTTCCATTCAGTGAATATTTTGATAAATTTAACATATCAGGCCTTTCTCCTCTCACAATGAAATGTGTTAAAAAGGCGTACCATGTCAGTTCCTCATCCTTTATATCAGCTGAGACAAATAATCCAACAACTTGATACAATGATACAGTATGTTTTATTTGACTACTGTATGCCTACATTTATTATCAGAAGACATACGTAAAAATGAAGCAATATGATTGTTTCAAGAAAACAAACATACAAATATCAAATATAGATTTGTTAGTTCTACATGTTACAACAGAAGACATTGTTTCGGTAATGAAGTGGTTTAGTGGGGGTACAAAAAAAGTTTAAAAAAGAAGAAACATCCATGTCACATTTTCCAGGAGAGTTAGGTTGATGACTTTGCACACTCTGCAACATCCAACTTCCTGCCGCTGCTGCACATTTTGGCCAGATTCTGTGAAAAGCAGAGTTAGTATTTAAGAAACTCAACGTTGGTGAAAAAGTTAAAAGCTTTACAAAATAAATCTTACATTAGCCGCTCGGACGATGCTGTTTGGAGACTGGAGGGCTGCAAGGTCTGTTAGGATCTTCTTGAGATCGCTGTTACATGGACGTTCTGAAACAGGTGACCACACAGTTGGCTTACACAGACTTGCACAGTGTGCTTGTGCAATCGTGTGTGTGTTCGTGTGTGTGTGTGCGTGTACCTGGTTCAGGTGATGCTTGTGGCTTCAGCTGCAGGTATGGATGCTCCAGCAGCTCTGCAATCGAGATTCGCTCTCTAGGGTTTCGTACCAAGCACCTCTGGAACAGACAGACAAAAAAAAACTGCTTATTTGTCACTTCAACAACACTTCTGAGTTAGCTACCGTTTTAATCTTTGGAATTATGGTTAAAATAAGTGTAAATATTTTAGTTAAACCCATATAAAATTCATCTGTAGAAAAGAAATTTGTCTCAGGGTATGATTAATTTAAATGTAAACACAAGTCATTGCAAGTACATTTCTTAATTGTTTACAGTTGGGTGCCAAACTGCCAGTGACATTGTGTTTCAGTTTCTATCCTGTTTGTTTCTATAGAACCAGGGATGGAGATCGATACCCGGTTCTAAACTTTCTCAATACCCGAAAATCTATAAGGCTGAGCTTATCGATACTACTATCGAGACTAGCGAGTCCTATAATGTAACGTTATGTCTGGAGTGTCAAATCTGGTTTAACCTGAAACGTGATGAACAACAAAACTAACGGTTATTTATTGATGGCACCGTCATGCGGTATTAAACGGGCCTGGGACTGTTTATCATCAGCCTACAGCCTCTGTTGCTCTCTGTCTGGTACATAAATACACACAGCGACCAGCAGAGTAGACGCCTCTCTGTCACGGTGGAGACGGTGAAGTTAAGTTAGCTGCTGACAGCTATGCTCGTTACTGTAAATACATGCAATAAAACCTTCGCAGGTAAAAAGACAACACTTGGGCGAAACACCTGTCTTTAAGGGAAACATGTAATAAGGGTTCATTAAAACTGCTCTGTCCTCAGTCTGTCATCCTGTATGTTTTATACAAGCACAGCTAACGTTAGCTTGGCAGTTAGCCAAATGTTACAAACAACCTAAAGTGAAAGCTGTCTGTCTGGAGCAGACTGTCTGTAGTCATCTATCTATAATATATAACAATGTTATCATACAAACCTTCACCAAGTAATAGTAAAGTATCAATAATAGTATCGCTAAAGACAAGAAAGAGTTTTATCCACCATTAAGCAGTCTCAATAGCAATAAAAATTACCAATCCCCATCCCTATCTACAACAATAATTATTTAAGTATATGTACTGTATAAAGAGTCTAAAAGGTATTTTCCCACCCTTGTACTTTTTATAGTTTTACTCAAACACAGAGCGTGTAACAGAATTTTTTTGACACTGATCAACAGAAGAGGTCTTTGATGTAAATGTGATAAATAAAATTGAAATTTGATTTAATCTAAGATTTATTTTCACTTTTTTCTACTGATAAAGAAAACAAAAATTCATTTCCCTGTCCCATCAAAAAAATAAATTTAAAAAATTGTAAAACTGGCATTTATCTTTTGTTTTCACACCACACTGGCATAGTTTAGTCGTGGCCTCTCACCTTCAACACATCCAGCAAATCCTTCTCAGAGATGTCAGGAAATTCAATCTTATGGGAAGGATCAATGATGGCATGCAGCTTGGCAATCTGATTGGTGATGCTTTGGAATGGAGTTTTCCCATAAGTCATGCAGTACAGGATACATCCAAGGGACCACACATCACCTTTGGGGCTGATCTTTAGGGAAAAAAATAAATAAATCAGATAATGTTTTTCACCACAGCAATCAAAAAGCATTGCTTAGATTTTTTAATTGACTTAGTAAGAGTACCTTTGAGCGGGCTTTTCCTGGCTGGGATGAAGTGTCTTTGATGGCTTCAGGGGGCATGTAGTTCAATGTCCCAACCTGTGTTTGACAAACAACCATGTATTAAATGGGTGGAGCCCGTTCCACCTGCAGTGCAGCTCTGAAGATCTTTTACTTTTCACAGAATTTGATATATTTAACAATATGTACTTTGGTTGTTGTACTTTGATGATAACAAATGGTAAAAGCACAGTATACAGTTTTAACAACATTATTGCAGTAAGTGTAGACGATTGGGTTACCAATGTATCTCGAGTGCCTTTGCACCTGGACTTCATTTGTGTTTAAGTTACAATCCAAGCACCAGGCATGCATGTCAACACTACAAGAAAGACACTCAATGTGTTTATGAAAAACTTCAACATAAATCTTACTTGTGAATCCTTCATAATGCTTGTTACATCTGGCTGGATTCTGTTTGCGATGCCAAAATCAATCAACTTCAGCGAAGCATTCACTATGACAAAATTAGCTGGCTTCAAGTCACTGTGGACAATTCCTGTAAAGACCACATATATTTGGAATGGTTAGAAATGAAGACTATTTTAGTAAACAACACTGAGAATTCATGAGGGAACAGTAGTGAGGGCAATAAAGAAAGAGAACCATGTTTGTGGATGGTATGGACGGCCTCCAGCATGTTCTTCCAGTAGAACTTCCTCTCCAGCGGATTCACAGCTTTGCGGTTTCGCAACCAAGTGTTCAGATCCAAGTTTCCACACTCCATCAGCATGTAGATATAGCTGCTGGTAATTTCACTGCAAACACATAAACAACCATCATGGTACTTGTAACAGAAATCATTATTTACAAGCAGACTTGAAGAGCTTTTCTATGAATTATTGCATTTCTTTTTAATATACAAATTTGACTTAATTGGTGTAACTTTAAATTTTTTATTTTTTTTTAAAGGAAAAAAATATTTTGAGATGATTCCCATGCAAAGCATTGATATATTGTTTTTGGACGGGCCATGTACTCACTAGTCATAGAGTTTGATAATTTGGTCGCTATACTGCTGCAAGTGGTTCAGATGTTCAATCTCATTTTTGTAACTTTCAACTGTCTGAGCATCAGCCTCCTCAAGGTCGACATATTTCACAGCAAACAGCTGCCTCTTGTGATCGAGGACCTGGTACACCTGAAAGAAACAAATTAATGTTCATTAACTATACTTGCAAACAACAGTATATAAATGCTGGAACATGATATGAATTCCTTATTAATGTTTTACCTTGCTGGATCCACCACGTCCAATAACTTTGAGAATAAAGAACTGCTTGCCCTTAATGGTAATGGATTCATTTGACAAGGCAGTGAAGGAAGCCTAAAATGAGATTCAAACAAAAAGTATATCATGTCTTTACAGTTTAAGTCAAGTATTCGTGTAGGTCATTTCAAAACAGACAAGCTGCTTTGCTCTCTACATGTCCAGGTATAAAACACATACCATCTCTGCTTAATCATTTTATTCATAATTCATGCTGTAGGACACAGAAAGTCCAGATATCATATCATTATGTGACATCAGACAGGTGTTTGGTGTTATGGAAAAATGAGTTTATGGACACATATGTCATCGGAGTCTAAAAAACTGTATGTAGTATATCAGAAAAAAGCAAAGGCAGGGCATGAACATGCTGTACCTGTGGAGTTTGGAAACAGGCAACTTTGTTTAGCGGTGTGCATGGCTGCTGAACAGGACCAGCTCTGTGTGCTGCCACGGCAGAGGAAGACACTTCAGGGCCTCTATTTACAACAGGAGTAATAAAGCTGAGAGGGAGACAGATGGAGCAGGTGTGACTGGGCAAGTTTTATGATGGAGGAATATTTCATCTTCCTTAAAAGCAAATTAAGGGGTACTGGTTTTGTTGCAGACCGACAGGCACCAAAGTAAAGATAGTACCTGTTGGCAGGGGGGTTTCTGAAGATGTCTGGTGTCTGACAGACTGTTTGTGGGTTCAGTCTGGACAGAGGATGGAGGGACGGAGTAGGGCGTGACTCCAACACATGAGGAACAGTTCTGGGGTCAGGAGGTGTTGTGCGTTTATCCTAGGAAGAAAATTATTTGAAATGATTTGATCAGAAAATGTTGTCATAGTGACTAAGGGAAAGTTATTAATAGAGCTTGACCAATGTGGGATTTCAAAATAAATCTGAGATTTCGGCAGATATATCAGAAACACATCACATCATCAAAGATTATCCCTAACATTTGTTATGTGTAGTTATGGGACCTCGCCAAGATAACATAACATAATGCAGTTTAAAAATAAACTTTTTATTGCTAAAAACAGTACTTTGAATAAAAGTATAGCTGGTTGTTGTGTTTTGTTGTGCTCTGAACTCCGTTACAGGGTAGTTGCAGAGTGCCCTCTGGTGGACATACTATGCAACGACAATACTCATAACATGATTGAAAGATCCATCTTTCTCTTTCATTTTTAATTGTCATTTACTGTTATAAACACCGTTACAAATTTATCTGCAATTAGCTGATATCAGCTGATATTAGATTTATCGGTCGGGCTCTAGTTATTAGTGCCTAAATCTGCCAGCAAGGAAGGGCAAATAAAACAACTTCAACTAACAGGGTGACAGACCCTAGCCAGTACTCAGCTGACCAAAGTGCTAAATTGACACGATAAGAACTTTAAAATCTTTTTTTCATGAAACATTTTAAACATTTGTACCAAATACAATGCGCAGATAATAGAAGTAGGAAAAGAAAAGAAGATAAAGAATGTCATCAGACCTCTGGTGAAACATGCCGGTTGACAAGAGATGGCATCTTCCACTCTGATAAGGTCTCCCTGCTGGCAGGTTTAGGCTGTTCCACTGACCGGTTCACAGGGACCCGAGCAGGAACCTGAAGTTCCTGGTTTACCCCCGAAGTAGACACACTTACTTCAGCACCTGTTTGCAAATCTACAAGAAAAAACAGAGATTAGAAACATTTTTTATAAACCATGTCCAACTCAGCGCTTTAACCTGAACAATGAATCCCTACCTGTGGGGTGTTCCTCCTCTCTGGTGGGCACAAGCTGTTTCTCCCCAGCTTTCAGGTTACGTATTGCCATCTCCAGGAGCTCTGCTGGCCTGGCATTTAATGCCTGGGCTTTTTGCAGAATGGAAGATGCTTTCATGACATTACCTTAAAAGGAAAAAGAGCATTTTAAAGACAGGCTGATTAGACTAAACAAAGTTTAATGTTTAATGAGTATACGAACACTGGTACATCTGAAATAAAAACTTGCTATTTGTCCATCTATTTCATGTATCAGACTTCTAGAGATCACTATACCTTGAGAAACTTCAAACTGGGCATGTGCTATGTGGACAAAGGCAAAGCCTTTACAGTTGGATCTTGCAACTATAAAGTGGTCTTTGCCTTCATCTGGGTCTTCGATCCTAAATAAAAAAAAATTAAACAAAGATGAAAAACATTAGGATACACTTAAAAAGCACCTTACAACACTTTGAAGTTAAAATTCAAAGATTAAGACTCAACATTCTGACAACAATTGCCTTTCTGAGCAGTGAGAGGTTCTTATGCACTGATTTAATCTACACATCAAAAATAAACAGTCATTACATACAGACGCACAGATGTATGTACAAGAGACAATGTATGACAATGATGACATTTATTAATGTCATACACACCATGCCTGGGGCTTGGCAATAATTTAATAATATTGTATTGCTTCTCTCCATATAATAGTGACAAAATTCCCATCAACATATTAGGGTTCACATAGTGTAATGTCTGAATTATAAAAATAAAGGTTAAAAATCTATCAGTGTGCCATGTTAACGACATAAATAAGAATTATAGGTCGAGCGTCCAGTACATAAAACCCAGCAAAAATCATTCAGCATTAAAGGATAAACCTTTTTTCGGTTGATTTCTTCCCGCAAATATCAACAGTAACCACACCCGCAGTTAAATACCGCCCCAATACACCCCATAAAGCCCCAAGATTGTAATGCAAATATAGTATTCTCATCCACACTCACCCCTTGAGTTCTGCATATCTGACCAGGATTCTGGCATAGCTGATGTTTTTGCTGAACTGTCTAATCGGCAGCCTGGAAAAGATTTTAGAATAACAGTCCTTGAGCTTATTAAGAAGGGCGACATCTGTGTGAGGATTGCCTCTTTTCTCCAGGTTCATCAGATATGTCCAACACGACTCGGGGGAATTTGTATTGATGACCTGGTCGAAGTTGTATGTTACATCTGCCAGGGGAAAACGTCATCAATACAGTGAAAACATTGTTCACACAGCTTTAAAAAGCATATGGACTACCCAACTAACAACAGGGCAGTGTAGCATGTTGTCAAGGTTATATAGTACCTTCCATTCTCGAGTTCTCCCTTGTGTCACGTGTGTGTAGGAGTGTGGTGGTGGAGTCCGCAGCTGCCTGGTCCAACCAAGGGCAATGCTCTGGGCTGATAGCTGGTGGCTGAGAACACAGCAATGTAAGAGTAATATATAACACTTATTTCTTCAGCCAATGCTAAACATCGCTGCTTAGCAGAGCACTGATTCTGCCATTGCTTGAACCAGACTTCTGTATCATGTAGACTCACTTGAACAACTCCATTAACCGCATTTTTCTTTGCAGATGATAGCCCAGAAACTGGGTTCATGTTTGAACCAGATGTTTGCCTGAGACAAAGTAAAGTATTAACAACACTTGAAGTAAATTATTACACATTTTAATGAAATATACAAGAATTTGCAGAGTGAACAGGGATGAAATAAATCACAAAATTATAATTCTTACATTACACTGGTGTCACGATTCAATACATTTTTCTGTGGAATCTGTGAGCTTTAAAAATAATGCTAACTATTTGTGTCTCCATCACTGTTTTCTAAAGTGACATTTGGGGAACCCCTACTGCCCTTGCAAGGGACCTGGGGTGTTCCCATTATATCCTGCTAGGAACACCCAAGGTAACCTATCATTAATATAAGCCACTATTTTCAGTACTATGTGCAATGTCACATTTATTTTGGCAACAAAACTCTTTTCATACAGACATAATCAAATTAAACACATCCGGAAATTAAAAAAATACCTGGACAAACTGGTGTGAATTGAATCACTTCTCTTTGACAGCTTCTCATTAATGGATTGATCTTCATCACCCTCCTTCTCTGGGATAGAGAAAGGTACAATGGGAACTCTTCCTGGCTGTAACACAAACGGTCAAAACAATTTGGTCATTCTTGTTATACAATCTCTGGAAGGAAACAAAGCATGCTAAAGTGATTTGTAAAAAAAAAAAAACACAAGATGAAATGTAACTCACCATGCCAACTATTCTCTTGCGTTGGGATCCAGATCTCCAGCCTGGTAGCTGGTCATCTGATGAGCCACTAAGTGGCTCTGCCCTGTGGGCCAGAGATCAACTTGACATGTTAAATTCCCTGAATCAAACAGCTGCCTTATTAAATGTTGAAGGCTGTCATTTAATTCTTACCCTGGGCCAAAAATACTGGAGAGCTGCAATTCGCCTGTCCCGTCTGATATTCTGCTTACTTTTTGGAATACTGAGCCTTTTTTGACAGAATCATGAACGTCACTGTTCGACAATACTGACAGAAGGAAAACACAGCAAAATCAGACAATGAAAGGCTATCATGTGATAGTATTGCATTGTAACAGTTAACTCTGAATTGGTGAATAGTAATCTAATCAAAAAAACACCATGGAATGTAACATGAATAAATACCCACGTGGTAAATTTTCCTTATCCTCTGGACAGATTTGTAGCGCTTTCCCAATCTGCATGCTTTGCAAGGCAGCCTCCAGCAGTTCCTTTGGTTTGGCGCCAAGTTCAAACGCATTCTGCAGTATGTTAAGGCTTTTCTTTGTGTTGCCTGGTGAAAGATGAGCAGACACTGACTTACCCAAGATAACAATTCATGTGTATGTATGGACAAGAACATAATAAAAATCTCTCTACCTTGAGAATGTTCAAAATGTGCATGTGCAATGTGGACAAATGCAAAGTTCTGGCAGTGAGATCTCGCCACATTGAAGTTGGCTTCTGCCTCATTGATGTCTTGAATTCTAATAAAAGAAAAACAAGACAAACAGACTTAATGCCCAGCATAGTTTTTTGAAAAGCACGTGAAAATGGTGTTTTTAATCTGGCCTACTCAATCTTATTATGAGCTTTGAATTAAAATTAGAACAAGGGGAAAGACAGCAGTAATAACTTTGGTTACTCACGCTTTTAGCTCTGCAAATCTGACCAACATCCTGGCATAGCTCTCATTCTGACAGTGTTTCCCCAGTGGCATATTGGAGAATACTCTGGTGTAAAAGTCAACAAGTCTGGTGAGGTGGTTACGATCCAGGTGAGGGTCCCCTTTTTTCTCCAGGTCCGTCAAATATGAGAGGCATGATTCAGGCGAGTTTGAACCGATAACCTGGTTAATATTGTCCGTGTCATCTGTAACAAGAGCAAGGTGTGATGATGACTTTATGTAAATAGATGTTACAGTGACAGGACTACTGGTTATTACCATTACCTTCATTGAGATACTTTTTAATTTTGTTGAGTTTTTGATAAAGCATGGCGAGCTGCTGCTTTCTGTCTGTATGCTCCTCTTCCTCCATCTGAAATTGAGGGGTAGATCAATTACATTAGCCCAGATATGGTCATGCGTGTTATCTTGATTTAAGATATAACAAATTTCACGAAAGACACCAAATCCGGTTTAAATGAATTTCGATTAAACGTTAACGTTAGTTAGTATAAGAATAAGCATCCTAGATAACGTTACACAAGACCGGTAACGTTATAAGTGACA
>JAPMOB010197275.1:0-11281 GCA_029875015.1 Lepomis gibbosus
GTGGGAGATGGGAACTCCCTTTGGGGTGGACTTTGGGCTTTTTCACTTTGCAAACCTAGTACATGCACAAAAAAGATATATAACTCAATAAAGGAGAGGAAAAAGCCAAAAACCATAATACCACCTCTTTAATAAGATTAGATGTTTGTTATTTTGCACTTAACTTATAAAATTAGCCGATTAATCTATAATTGAAATTGGTGATTCTGGGCCTAATGCAAGCAAGTTACTGGCGCTATAAAATTTTGTTTTGATGGTTGTTAGTACATTTCATTTGATGATATGTGTATGTAAATCCTAACATTGGACAATTTTAGATACATAGTCACAAAGAATAGAAGAAGTTGGAAGTTTCAAGAGGGACAAATACTTCCCATCCTAAAATTTTATTTAGCAAACTTTAGAATTAAAACGCAAGCATAACTACTTCTTCCTTACACACACACACACACACACACACACACACTAAATACTGTGAGTCATTACCTCCAGGTGGTCATAGCCAGGTGGTGTGGATGGCTACCAGATCTCCCAAACAGCTGTACTGATCCAATGTTCCTGTCCATCCTATCTATTTAAATTTCCACCTAGAACGGGCTTTCACACACCACGGCAACAGGACGGCCACACCCTACTGGTGGCGACGAACAGCCTGTGTCCCTGCTTCATGCTGTTTGCACTACAGCATATGCATACTACATAAAGCCCTTACTCTCTCCTACCTGTTCCCCCTTTACGGCTTCAAATTCACTCCCCAAATGAAACTGCCATCATGGCAATAAGCAGAGTGAGATAGAGGGAGAAGGCCGTAAAAAGTGAATGAGAGACACGGAGAGAGAATGAGGGGCTGATGGGAAAATTGTGGCATAGTTTAGTTGAGCGTAGCATACCTGAAAGCTCTAGTTGCAGCCCTCCAAGACGCAGCGTAACAACAGAGGGACAGCCAACTCCAGGGTATTTAGATGTTATATACTCTGTGAGGAATGTGTGTGTGTGTAAATGTTTGCAGGTCTCAGTAGCCTTTGATTGCATAGGCATGGAGACCTCCAACAGTTTTTCAAGTGAACCCCTCTACAACAATATGTTTCATACCCTGACAATATGATTCAACCCTGCAGCAACTATTAGTCACTGTTCACTCAATTCTACTACAGCCGGCTGTACAGCTCCAATGAACCGAGACGTATAAATAACCTTAGTCCAAAGCGTGAAAAAACAAAAAGACAAAAATACAACCTTGCTAAAGTGGGAGTGTCTGTTGTGTTTCATTCTGCTTTTCTCTGTTTAATTACATTCCCACTTTCTACTCTCTGTTTGGTTGTGTTCTGCTCTGCACCACTTAACTCAGTTCTTTTATCCTCCGTTTTATTTTGGCTCTGTCCCATTTTTTTCCGTTCTGGGCCCAATATGATAATAACTAGCTACTAACAGAAGCATGTCAACTGTGAAAGCGGTTTTAAATTGCAGCTCTGTGGTAGAATAGAGTCTGTAAATGGGCTCAAATGCCTGTGAACTTATTCTCCAATAACAAATTTCACAAGAGGAGCATGGTGTCATGGACTAGCTGTAGCCTCATGTGTAATGACTAATAATTTTCACAGTGGCGTTCCATCTACAAAATTGAGTGTAATATTCCTGAAAAAACTAATTCATTTTGTTCAATTATGTCTTTATTTAATCTGGTTTACAAATGTTTCAAATTACCAGGTGATAAAATCTGTCTAATGACTGATTATTATTGCTGTGCACATACTCTGATGCAATTTGTAAGTTTTTTTGGAAAATTATATCTTGCTCTGTTCTGCACTGCTAATTTGCTCATTTCAATTCTATCCCATCTAATTTGAAGAATACCTTTTTGTGAATGCATGGCGATTAATCCTGCTCCACACCCAATTTGCCACACTCAGGAGCATATCGGCTTTGCTATAAACAGGTCGAGTGTAATGGTGTGTGAGAGATGCACGTCGCACAGTGCTGCAGACGGAACATGTGGAAGATGACAAATAAGCAGCCTTTGCTTTGGGACGCTTCAATAAAGTCATCAGATGCAGAGAGAAATTTCAAATGTCACTTTATTTAACACAAACACATGCATGCTAATGCACGTCTTTGCTTACATGCAAAAATATGCATATGTTCCCTTATGCACTCCCACACACTGAAAACATCAAACTAGATTTTGCCTAATTACCTTAAGCTAGACTTTCACGCTTTCTTTGAACACACTTCCCCTAAAGCATGTGGTAGTGTGTAGCTATGAAATAAAAACAGATCTGATTTCAGTCTTTAGCTACTTCCACCACAAAAAACATATGTCACACCCAGCTTTCTCCATGAACAACATCTTTAATGTTCTTGCCATATTTGACCTCCACGCCTGGTTATTGTGTTGTGTTGTCGGAGAATGCAAAAAGCTTGTCAGATAGGAAGAGAAAATAGAAAAACTTGCAGCCGTAGCCGCAGCCGCCTCCTTCTCCTCCTCTCTCTTCTTCTTCATCTTTTGTCATCTCGCTGTTCTCCCTTGTTGTCTGGTGTGCCTGCTGTGCTAACCAGACCCAGTTAATCCTACGCACAAACACTTGCCAACAGGTCCTGGCCTGCGTTCAGTCCCTTATGGTTTAATGAGTTTCCATTCATTATATAATGTGTTGCGTGTCTATGGGTACAAAAGGAAGGCACATGCATGGTTTTTAATGAGCCTTGAAGATTTTCTTGGGGTTTCTTGCATTTTAATAATCCTTCTCAGAACGATAAATGATGATACATAAACAGAAATGATGAGACCTTGACACGTGATGGAGTGATGTAGTGAGTCAGAATGAATTAACAGCAGTATAAAATTAATACTGTAATGGATGGTATTCAATTAGACACATCTACTGAATGTGCTCGATCTCGTATTTTTCATAGTTTCGAGTTGTTGACTTAGTTGCATGATGCTTGGCACCACTATATTGGTGTAACACGATTATATCAACGACTGTCTTCCACATCAGCAGGATTTATCTCATCACAGGCAACGCTTGCTGTATTTAATTCAAAATACTTCTGTTAACGTTTCTAACAGCTGAAGTTAGAAACCTTTTGCTGTTTTGTTGTTTAAATCCTGACCAATGAGTACTTTTCAAAACTTGCTGTGAGTAAAACATGTTCTGATGCAGTTATTTTTATTTTGCATGATACTGTGGAGCTGCAAGCCTAAATTGAGGGCTATTCTATTTAGTTTATCTTAGTTTAAAACTCAAAGCTTGTGTACTAAAACAAACAAAAAAAAACTTCGAGCACACATTCGACAAATCTGTGGAACGCAAAGAATCAGGGCCTCTGATCTGTGTGTTTCAAAGTTGGTACTTAAATCACTCCAATATTCCACAAATGTAGCTGTAAGTTCATTCAGGATCATGAAGTCATTAGTGCTACTCAAAAAATCTGACCATCAGCTGATTTTTCACCAAACAGAGAAATCCATTTACACGCCTGCTCCACACATCTATTAATACTGCTGCTATCTGCTATTCCCGCTGTCACCACGGCACTGCAATCTGATTCATGATCATTTAAAACTAGTAAACCTTATCACTACTTTTATGATACAGCAGGCATTTAATGTGTATTTCATCATTATATATGTTATCATGCGTGCACAGGTAACACTGAACAGTGGTATGCATTGTATGCTCACCCTGACTCATAGCTTTCAGCTTTTGAGTAAGGCACAACTATAAAAATGCATTCAACATTAAGCACGTTTTTTCTTTTTCTTTATTGTACGTGTTCATCATCCAACCGTTTAGAAGTGCTAAAATATTCGGAACCTTCACTACAAACGCCATTGGCAGTATGTGTGAAAGTGGATGAATAATTTAAGCCAGCACTCTACAGCTTCATCCAATCAGGCAAATGTGGGAACCCAAAGGAATAGGAGCATCGTTCTCAGGATCTCTTCTGTTGGTGCATAATCATATCAACTTAACAATGACTTTAGAAGCAAACTGGCTGCAGATCAGTGCTCATTTTAAAGGGTGATTTTATACAACCAAGCTCCCAGCAATTAAGGATAGAGATGTGTTGGATCTGAGAGGGCCTGAGAGGTTAATACAATCTCATCTTGTATTTACAGGGAGACGCCTTTCAACTGTTATGATCCTCCACACTTTGATACCTGAAAAGAGCACCCTATCCGGTTATGTTGGTTCATACATACATGAAAGTACACACATATACTTATACGCACACACACAAGTGTCCAGTGAACATTTGAGCCATCACATTCTTCCTGCATGCGAGCAGTAAAAGCCCTCTGAAGCAATTATGTTATAAGAGGCTGTAGAGCGACATGAATGGTGTCACGGAGTATAATGGGTGCAGACAGCTACTTAACAAGTAGAGAGACACTTTACAGTCAACAGCCAGTCCTCAGAGAAGCTCTAGTGGTGGTGTATATTTCTCAACCTTAGTGTAAGATGTTAGCACGGCTTTCTTTTGGTCTCTGTCCTGGCTTGAGAGTGAAATAACTGAAGAAATGTGTGTGGTTGTCATAGGTACTTACTGCACAGACTTGGAGGACTGGGACCTGAACTTGCTGAACTCGCCTGGGGCGGTCCACTCTGTACCCAGCTGCAACACACAAGACAGGAGACAGAGATCAGAGCGAGTGTGAGCGCGAGAGAGTGCACAAGTCTGAGAGCAGGGGATAAGAGGAGCATAAGAAGTGTTGACAGTTTGCAACTCAAGAGTATTCATCTAAAAAAAAACTTTCAGAAATCATCTTTATGAGCCAAAAACAACAATTGTATAATTTTTACGCAGAGACAAAGGTCCTGGAAAGGTCCTGTCTGTAAATAGGTAGGATTACAAAAGTTGAATGTCCTCGGCTCTTTTTTAATTCAGAAAAAACGATTGCTCGAAAAGGATGCTGCAGGATTCTGATCGGTTCCCTGGCACAGCAAATGAAGAGTAATTGGGAAAACAAGATAGTATGCCCCAAAGAAACTGGGGGAGTCGATCAGGAGGCAAGTTCTGATATAGGCAAAGTGAGCAAACGGATCAGAGCTAATGACTAAATAGACAAAAAATCAGAAAGCGTGATTCCCTGCCAATACTAACTCAAAAAAGCCGGCTCATAGGGACCACTGGGGCCCCCATTTCAGCCCTGCAGTCAAATCAGTGCCCATTAATTTCTTCAGCAAGCCAACACGACTAATTAGGGCCCCTGATGCTGCTGCTCCATAATGAAAGAATAAGGCTTTAAGAATAAGATCACCGTGGGCATGCCTTTAATTGTTTGTGCTGGCCACACTTCTGGGTTACAAACCGGTCAGAAAACATTGCGGGGTGTGGTGCTAACAGATCACAAGAGTCTTTCAGCTTGTAATTAGCAGCTGATCCCCACTCTGGATACCACAATGTTTTCACAGAAAGCAGCACACACAGTGACGCACACGTACAAGATAATGACACACACACATATGAAATGGCAATTATACGATGGCACCTCTGAACGTGTTTGCTGGCATTAGATGAGAGCCACTATGGGCAGAAAACCTCAAAAACAGGCAGTAAAGTCTGTCCAAAACCAACCAGGCCCCTGGCAGTTTTAAAGCCACTGAGAGTCTCTGTGAAGCAGTTGGCTGGAGAGGAGGAGGACACAATGTGTGCTACTGTGCCTTCACTCTGAAGCCCACCACATGCTGCTGCCGTAGTACATTTCCACTCCCACAGCTTCCTCACAAATTCCTCCTCCGTCATAGAAAAAGGAAGAATGGTAGGAGTTTAATCACTGGAAGAGAATACTTAAATCAAGAAGTGGGCAGGAGATTAAGCTCACTCAGCTAAACTAAGTTTATATTAAAAAGATGAAAACTTTTCTTTCAAACCAATACTCATTTAAATGTGTATTGCCATTCAAACATTCCCAGCAAATTACCTTTTGTTGATTTTCCACAGATAGAGTTAGTTAGTGCGTGTAGAGCATGTTCCCTCATTAATGATGTGATGATGATATGGTCTTGGGTCAGCATTATGTTTTAAATTAGCACTGGTGGTTGTTAAATTTTGGATAGACATCAGACAGTCTGTGGACGATCTGACATCAGACCATGTTAAAAGAATGCTCCACCAATTTAGCATTGCACCTCCATTACATTGTAAATATTTGATATATTCGGGTGTGTTATGCTAGTAGCGGCTAATTTAACCTCTAGCCAATAGCCTTCAGCAGAGATGAGGAACTGGCTACAGAGGTCTGGTCTGCTCAGTTCTTTCAAGTGCCACACCACCAGACTTTTTTCAAGTTCAAACTCGTGGCCTTCAGCCCCAACTGACTCAACTGACATCACTTGAGGCAATTTATCTGACTTTGCAGAGCTCCCTTATACAATTTCTTTTCCACATACGCAGACGGATGTGTACAATCTAAGGTCGCTGCACCTACCTTTCATTTGTCCACAAAAACACCCAAAGGCTCCACTCATTCACTATCTGGAATACCAGTTGCAGAATTCAATCAGCTTTCAGACAACATGGTTGCAGCAGTCTTATTTGCACACCAGCACAGAAACTTTGATGCTGTAATTCTAAAGTCTGGCATGTGAGTACTGCACAGTTTGGCTTTTGAAGACCAGTCAGCTCAGTAAAACAATTATCAAACAAATCTATCTGCTCATTAATACACCAACACTGTGACTTGTTAATGCTGCACTTATTTTCTGCATCAATCACTGCTTTCCTTTGTATTGTTGATGCCTCTCTCTTGTTATTCTTGTTTAAAAGACAATACTTTGCACGTTTGCATTGACTTGAGCTAGTACTGTACCACTGTTTTTTACATAAATAAATAAAAACTATCTCATTTAACTCCCAGACTACTTTAAGTAGTTCATTTTGTTTTGTTCAACTCATCGTGACTTGTGACAGGGAAGACTGCAGAAAGTAGTACCATAGAACTGCATATAAGCGTATCTCTCTCTCTCAAAAGAAATATCATTAAAATAAAATCTGTGTCACTGCAAAGTGCAGTTGGTTTCTTAAAAGAAGCAGGCAACCTTCAGTTAAAGTTAAATAACTTTGACAAATCATAACTGAATGGAGTAGGCACCTCAGCAGAACTTATTATAATATTTCAAAGCAAAGGAAAGCAGACAAAAAAAGCTGCGCTTTAAAACTTTTCACTGAATATAAATAGGAAACTGTTGAAAAATACTGTTGAAAATGTATATAGTTACTGTACTTGCATGTTCATATTTTGTCTGAGTAAATAGTTTTCTCCAGAATGAGCTGTTGTTCAGATGAAAAAGAGTAAGAGGCAGCAAGTTATGACATCTAGTGCTGACTCTATTTTTATTTTGAAATAAATGAAAAAAAATCTGTATACAGGCAGAAAACATGAATATTGTATTTGATGCCAAAGAAAATTAAAATTCAGAAAAGAAATGAAATGAAACTACAGTGGAAGCAAAAAACAAAACAAGATTTCACAATTGTAGTTGAGTGTCCATGAAGCTAAATGTCATGTTGAGATGGACATTAATTATGAAATCTGATGTCAGCATATGATGTTTTATAAGGTTCTGAATTCACACAGTATATAGTTAATGAATATTTCTTGCATGTCTATCCATTTTCTTCACTTGTCCAAACAATCTCCTTCTACAGGATTTTGGATAATCTAGATTCTTTCGAAAACAGCTGTAAAGAAAAAAAAGGAGTTTTAAAATATGTAGTGTCAGACAAAAAAGAACAACTTAAGTGTCACAGAGCAAACTTCCTTCCAAAATTAAAGGGTTTTTTTCCCCCTTGTTCAGCTGTACATGAATAAAAGCAGCATTCAAGACATTACAAGGACAAGTAACAGCGCAGTTCCTTAGTTTTTCCATGAAAGTGGCAAATGCTCTTGAAGGTACACGTGCACATGCAGTATAAACACGAGAAACATAGACATACACATATGTATACAGACACGGTTTCCCACTGAACGATGAATCATTGCTTATTGAGAGCAGCATCTCACCAGAGTAGGAGGGAGCTACAGTAAATCAGTAGGCAAGCAGGGAGTCATGAGGGGCAACACACACACACACAAACCTCGCTCTAATGTAACCTTGCTCTTTTTTCATCTCTCACACAGACACAAGCACACACGCTGTGACTCTGTGTGAACCTCACCCACATACAGTATGTAGGTACCTCGAGAAAACTAATTTCAGATGGCCACTGGCCCTGAAACACTGAAAAGTGAAACACAAAAAAGGGTCAAGAACGAAGAATTATGAGTGTGCAATGGAGCTATGTAGATATTACTCCTCTCTCTATCAACCCATGCTTTTTCAATACAATCTCTTTTTTTATCCATATGAGAAGAGAGAAGTAATAGAGAAACAGCTGACCTGCTATATCATTTCATAGTGCTGTTTTCTCATATTCTGTCTGACCTTTAGTGTGTTTTTCAATTGAACTGCAAAGTGTTAACTACTGAAATATACTGGGCACAGTTAGTCCTTTAATAACACTATTCATATGATTTTCAAGCATGTGCGTATGGACATGAGGACACACAGACATGCCATGAGAAAAGGCACATGTGCGTTTTTCTTGCTATAGGAAGTAAAAATGTCCTTAAAAAGGAAAAACGTCTATTATAACCTGGGAAGCAACTTCATAGTATAATGATGTATAATGATTTAAAACATTTGTATGAAAAAGCTAGAAAATTATTTTATTATTTTATTCATTTAGGGACTGAAACTATTCAATATCCTGTACCTGTTCATGCATCACCCCACCTCAATCAACTCCAACAATCCCCTGTCTATAACTAATCACTGTGACATTTTGGCATGTCAGGACTGTTGTGTAACTAATAACATTAATTATGGCTGCATGCCATTTAGGTGTTCAGTTTTAGGCCCCTATTATTGTGCATTCTTAGTTCCACTTGTGTTTTTTTTCCAAATGTCTGCTGTGAAGAAGGCTACTGAACCTGCTACTTTATTTATGATTTAGAGAGATGTTGCTAAATCATCCACTTTGAACACTAATAGCAGCCCAGGCGCAAGTTGAAGCCCCAAACGTAGTTAAGTAAGGAGAAAAGAGTATAAAACAGCAAGATTTAATATGATAAATGTCCTAAAAAAGTATGATTGCATTCGTAGTGTACCAAATGTGGCAAAATCAAAATGGCTAATTTTATTTCTTTGAAAAGGCCAACAGTGTTTTTAGGTCAGGTGATAAAAAACAAAGTACTCAAAAGAAAAAAGGTTATTCATCAACTGACTTAGAGGCTCTAGAAAAACATTGAACATTTTGACCGCAGTATAGACAACAGAGAGTGGCCGCTGGTCTAATTACAATCAACTTGATATGAAAAAAAGTAAAGCAGGTGCCAAAGTCAACAACAGACTTTGTTTTGATTGCGACCCCTGGGCGCACTCGACTCATTAAGCAGGAATACTTAGTGGGGTCATGTTTATCAGATGAGTGCATTTGGATGAAGTGTAGGGTTTTGAATGGTGTTCTTCCTTCCTTCAAGATAGTCACCGATTTTCATCAATTTTAGTCTGACATAAAATCATCCTGCAAGTAGTTAAAAATGGCTTGAGTTTGATAATCCATCACAATTATCCTCGTGTCTGGTTTTATTGTTGTAAAGTTACATTATCAATAGGTGCTTATACAGCTGTTTGATTAGGTTGAATCGAACGTTCTACATACACAAATGTAACTGCGACGAGAACAAAAGCAGATGCAGATGGGCTGCTTGCTGTGATGGATTGCCTATCTCAAGCAGCTTTAAAATTTTAATCTTGGGGGCATCCATTTTCTTCCCTGTTTGTTTTTTTTATGTCTTTCCAAATGGATTACTGGGTGCATGGAGTTTGGAAATTTCAACTTGGTACTTCAACAAAGAATGAAACTCATTATACGCTTGTCATGGTTTTCAATCTAAAATGTTCTTTACTATATTTGGACAGATGTTGCTACCTGGCAATCATGTATTTGAAAAATACCAGAATAGGTCTTTATAACAGCAGACATCTAGACTTATCATGAAAAGCACTGTTGTTGTTAAGAACATTAACGATGGCTCTGTTCTATTTAAGTCATGAGAGTCTAAGCCATGACAGTGTGACAGTGAGCCAGCATGCACATTAGAGGGACCCTGAAACCAAAGCAGCTAAATGGAATTCACCATCATTTATTTTATTTTTGTATATAACTGCTTTTTTGTACTGTGACATGTCAAAATGTCTTTCGTGAAAATCGTTTACAGAAAACTGACCTTTTCCATCCAACCAGTATGATGACTGATATGGTATAGGAGGTTTCAGGTGTTTTGTTTTCAGATCATCACTTTGTAACTAAACTATTCACATATTAACAAAAAGTCAATATATGGATAACCTTATCTCCTCATCAACTGCTGTACACAGTTGTGTGCCCGAATGTTAAGTGCCTGTTACTTGTGACAAAGTCTTGTCTGTCTGACACTGAGCAGCTACTGTTGCTGTCAAGTCTCATATTGATTACAACTCCCTGACCCACACAAAATGAGTTTCGCAGCTCATATGAGGGGTCATGTGGGCGGCATGGTGGTGCAGTGGATAGCACTGTGGCCTCACAGCAAGAAGGTCGGTGGTTCAAACCCAGGTCTCCCCGGCCTTTCTGTGTGGAGTTTGCATGTTCTCCCCATGTCCGGGTGGGTTTGCTCCAGGTGCTCCGGTTTCCCTCACCTTTCAAAAACATATTGGGTTTCTTAAGTGAGTGCAGACACAGACATAAGATCTGCAGTTGGTCCCCGGGCGCTGCACAGTGGCTCTTGAGGGATGGGTTAAATGCAGAGAATGAATATTGCAATGTGTATGTGACAAATAAAAGTTGATTTGATTTGATTTGACATATGACATCAATGCCTGCATGTATCTGTACGAACACACACACACGAGCGCTACAAGGGTGCACATATACTTGCACATACGTGCTTTGTGCTATTCATAAGGCTCTCAGACAAGTATCAGTATCAGACAAGCCCTGGTCTGGTTCAGTGGGAAGCTCTGCTGGAGCTGTCTGGACAATCTGATTGAAAGAAAATCTCATTGCAGATTAGCTGCGGGCAAAAAATATGATCAATGCCAAGAGGGAGAATGGATGATCCTCACTCACATTCGTATCACGTACATTCATAAGTGACTGTATCAGAACCAGGATTAAAGGGCCTCTGTAGAATACGTTTCTATGTCTACATGTACAGGTGTGTGTGTGCGAGTGTGTGTGTGTGTGTGTG
>JAPMOB010197282.1:0-11901 GCA_029875015.1 Lepomis gibbosus
ACACACACACACACACACACACAGCAACATGCACAAATGCATGCATACACATACACACTTACACTTCTCTCCCTTGTTATTTCTGTCTTCTACCCTCCATCCATTCCACCCTCCATCGCAAAACACATCATCTTTCCTCCACAACTAGCCCCCGCCTCCCCATCTTACACACACACACACACACACACAGGACATGCTGACCTTGGGATACAGTGCACTGGTGGTTTATAGGGGTAAGCATGCTTAAGCAAAGGGGTGGCTTTGGGGTAAATGGATACACTTGACTGAGCACACAAGGCTTGTCTGGCCTTATTGGCTGATTGGCTGACCGGACAGCTGGATGCGAGGCGGACTGGCTGGGAGGACAGGTGGACTGGAGGGCAGGGTGGGGCAGTGACCCCACTCACCAGTGCTGTGCATCCCAATGAAGTCATATCCTATGATGATCTCTAGCCTGTCAGGAAAGGGGATAAAACAAGATCCAGCCCAATTCCTCTCTGCTATGTCAGACTGATACCAATAGGTATGACTCTCTGTATTAGATCAGCAGCAGAAGTGACTAGCTAATACAAACGGCAACAGCATCACAAACAAGTGGTTTGATTTTTGTGGTAATCCACATTGGAGAGTCTCAAGACAACGAGATGTTAGCATTTGTGTCATGACTGCAATATGTCATTAGAGTAGGCTGCCAATATGTCTCAAGTGATTATGGTTAACTTTTTCAAATAAAACAATTCTCTGCTTTGTAGGCAATGCTGCTGGTCATATGGCTACAAAAGCAATATAGACTAAAGGACCATGTGAACTCGAACATAATTTGGAGTACATGGTGATTAATCATTTGCCTCTCTCATATCTTTTAAATCATACTGGTGCATAAAGAAAATAGCTAGTGGACGAATGCAGTTGAACAGTATAGTGTAGTAGAAGGCTAGAATAAAGTTAATATAATAAAATTAGAAATAATAGAAACAATAGTGGTTTGATTGCATTAATCCAATACTATTACAGCCACTCAACTTCATTGTTAGGAGGCATCAGAGCTTAACGCTTAACCACTATCACAAACCTGGATTTAGTGGTCAAATGACAAAATAAGACAAGAAAAGAAATTATTTTTGTCAACTCTGCATTGCTTTTGGTCAAACTGTTACACAACAAAATGATGAAACAAGATGCATCTATCTGAATGACTGATCAATCTGCGGTGACGCATCAGTACATGAAATGAAGCCATGATAGCCCAACAAAGTCTATATTATGATGAGTCATATGTATGTATATCAGATATAATGGCTACGCCCACGTACACACATGCATTGGGAAGATGGCTATGGGTGTGTGAGGAGCGACAACTTGGCCATGTTTGATTGGGACAACAAAACAGATTCGCAGCTGACAACATTTCTGTCTAAAAGGTTCTGTCTCCTCAGGGAGTGTGTTTGTGTGTGTGTGTGTGTACATAGAGTTTGTGTTAAATTGTGTTCATCTTGTGCATTTATATGTGTGTGTGTATCTGTATGTTTGCCTCAATGACGTGGAAAATTGTGAGTGGGCCTCAGAGGGCTTACGAGTTTCAGTTCCAATCACTTTTTACAAGCGAGCACTCACACAGGCAAACACTAACATTTACACACACACACACACACACACACACACACACACAGGGGGGCCTTGAGGTTTTGACGGTTGGTCTATCCGTATAGCAGGGTAAGCAACCACTCAGCCGTGGATGATAATGCAATCAACTGTCATTAGAGGGTTGCTGGCTGGCTACACAAACACACACACAGTACAGTTAACCCACAATACACTAACTCCTTTAAATCACAAGTGAAAAACTGCACTTATTGCTACAGCCACTCATGGGGTCTGGGAAGTTGTGAAGGATATTTTTGCACTATTTGACATTTCATAGAATAAATGATTAATTTAAAAAAAACAATCAACAGATCTATACATTCATTATTAAAATATCAATAGTGAAAATAATAAGTTGTTTCCCTAACCTAACCCTAACTCATGTAAATATACTGTTACAAAAAGCAGAGACATGCATATGAACATATGGAACAAACATAGAAAAACACAACCACATCTTCCATCCTCATTGGCAGTCTGATGCAACTACAGAGCAATACCACTACAGAACTGGAAGTGGATGCCTCAGTGACCCGGTATTACTACAGGCTTGGTGTGACAGTTCTCTTTCAGGTTGGTGCTTCTCCTGCTGTTTTCCTTTTTGTTGTTCAATTCTTGTAGGTGATATGCAGGTAAAATTGGGAGGGTCATCAGGCTTTGGCTGTCTGGGCATTTCACTAAGTACAGGCGTATCATCAAGTACAGATTTATCCAGCAGTTTGTATGTTTGGGCCAAAAATATCCATAATGGAAATTTAAAATTAAAAACAAATATGGAAAAAGAACAGTCAAATAAAGAGTATATGAATGCTTTCCTTAAAGACAAGAAAATACACAAATAGCTTGGAGATGAAAGGATGACAGAGGAACAAGTTAATTGAAGATAAAGAAATAAGTGGATGGTGAAGACAACAGAAAACGAGTGAAGAGTCAGAGGAGAGGCTGGAAGGGCTGGGGGGAAAGAAAGAGGATAAATCATCTAAGCTCCTGTGCAGTTATACAAAAAGTCTTAACATGCTGTTGGTATATCAAATCAGATTGCTTGTATACATGCATTTTCATAACAGTTTGTGTTTAAATATAGCCAAACAACAACGCAGCTATTTAAAATCTTTAGTGTATCTTCTTGTTTCTAATACATGTTTTACTCATGCAGTCATTGTTTGAGAGCACCTGTGTTGGGTAACTGTTAATGCTGACATATGAAATGAGTGATCACAAAGAGTTACAAATGACAGAAAGTAAAGGCTTCTTTATGTTTTAGTGTATTCAAATTTGTCAACTCTGGACAGTCTGTTCAAAAAGCTTACTTTTCAGGAATGGAAAATGGCAACTTAATACTGATATAAGCCAAAAATAGAGAGAAAGGGATGTATTTTCAAATGCATTCGAATAAATATGGACATCATCTAAGCTGTCACTTTTTATAGTCCCTGTCTTATTCTCTCTCTCTCTCTCTCTCTCTCTCTCACACACACACACACACTCACCAAATGCACCAGACTGCAGTCCTCTCAGACTCACTGGGGGCCTTGACGGCATCTTTCCCATATATCAACTTAGTTAAGTGGCAGAAATTCACAGCAATGGTTCTTGTAGCATCTGCATAATCTACTGTCTCTTCTCAGAGACAGATATGGCAGTGTGTGAGAGTGTCGCTGTGTGTCAGTGTGTAGTAAGAAGTAGGGAGGGTATGCCAAGTTAGGCACAGCAGGGGCCCCGCCACAGCACTCTACGCCAACAGTTTGACAACATCTTAGGAACATCTATTCACTTGGGATTTCTCTCCTGTCCTAAACTCAGAGTCTATTGCTGTTGGAGAGGGAGAGCCGGCCTGACAGAGGCGGAGAAAATAAATGGATGGAAGGCTGAGGGTGGGGGGGGGTCAAAAGAAAGAAATTGAGAAAGATGAAGGTGGGATAGTAAAAAAAATTTAAAAAAATTCTAAAGACTCTCAGGACAGAATAGATCTAGAAAAAGAGGTAGAAAGTTGGAGGCAGAGGCTGAGTCTGAAGAAAAGAAAGGAAGAGCACAGCAGAAAATGATAAAACACAGAGACACAAGCAGAAAGAGAACAAAATAACGAGGGTGAGCAAAGGAGAGACCTAGCATTAGAAGAATAAGTGGGGGGATCTCAGTGAAAAATAGCAGGCACGCTCAACTGAAAGTGGAGCAGGAATGATGAATGCTGTGAAGCAAGCCAACTGCTAATTTGGATGGCAGAAGTTTGCTTTTACAGGGCAGGAGGCTGGAGTCAATCTGTCTCTCTTACACCTGATCATAAAGACACAGTGGCTGCACCTGGGTCCAGACAAGGGCCCCTCTCTTAGACTAAAAATAGTGGAAATAAGAACTGAACTGGCAAAACAGGGGGAACAACTACTGTGACAAAACAAACAGCCAATTACATATTTGCCTATAACAAGCAACATTAAGGCAGCTTTTCCAATTGGTCACTGTTTATAATATAGTAGAGCGGTCGATATTTTGTTAAAACCAGGGAGCAGTGGCAGTTCTGTAATTAAAGGGGGTAGGAGATGTGGGAAGTTAGCGTGTGGACTGGAGAAATAAATACATTTTGAG
The DNA here is from genome assembly GCA_029875015.1 of Lepomis gibbosus. Taxonomy (NCBI): domain Eukaryota; kingdom Metazoa; phylum Chordata; class Actinopteri; order Centrarchiformes; family Centrarchidae; genus Lepomis; species Lepomis gibbosus. The sequence continues at coordinate 4,228 of JAPMOB010197282.1, forward strand.
CTATTGCGTTTCAAAGCAATCACTGCAAAGGAGATAAGAGGGCTTGTGGGGCACACATATGGGGTGTATATGGGGAAAAATGTACAACAGAGGAAAGTAATGATAAACATCTGGCAGTGGATTCCCTGTGATTTTAAATGAGCATTAAGTGTGATTTATTGAGGTGCATACAGGCAGCGGATGGAAACCAGGCCTAAATAGATTTTTGCCATTACACGTCTCACCTTGCATAGATAGGATGATTTGAAGCCTCGGGTTCATGCAGTAATTGGGGCCAATCACTAGTCTGCAGCTCAGACAGAAAACCATTATGATCATCAGTGCAGGCATGAAAAGATATTTCACACAGCGAGAGAGGGATTATTAGAGTCAAGGGCACAAAAGTCAGTGTGTCTGGGAGAAAGAAGGGCCTAGAAGGTTACTGACTGACAGAGTAATATACCAATGATTTCACCTTTACCACACACCTCAGAGTGAAATATGGCCAACTCTTTCACTTTCTAGATAGAGGCCAGTGTAATTGCCTTCTCATTATCAACCCGATTTGACTGTCCACATATGCAGTTAGCATTTCGTAAGGTTAAGGATAGTGGAAAGTCAGAACTGAAAGCCAACCGGTCGAGGCAGATGGCCGCCCATGCAGAGACTGCTTCTACTCGAGGTTTAAAGTTTTTCCTGCCACACTGGAAACGTTGGGTCTCTGTAAATAACATTATGAAGAATATGGTTTAGATTTGTTCTATATGAAAAGTGCCCTGAGATCATGTCTGTTGATGATTCTGCACTATATATACATAAAACTGAATAAATTGAATAAAAGTGACACAGTCACAGTCCCACCTTAAGCTTTTCATTCAGTTTAGGTCTTCTGCTCTAAAATAAGAGTGTTAAGCCTGATCCAGGCTTCTGTGGAATGAGCTCATCTGTAGAGAATAAATGCAAAGAAAACTATTTTTCACACTGGTTACACAGTGTGTGTGTGTAACCAATAATGCCAATCATCTGTCAGTGTCATCTTAGTCTCTGACCAGCAGCAACACCTCTTTTTATGGCATTTGTATTTTGCTACAACTTACCACGCCTAAATAGTTTACTAATAAATCGTTTAAGCGAGCCAAATTAGTGGTTAGCGATGGTCAAGGTACGACACGAAAGAAAGATTATCCAAGGATAAGAACTGTGGTGCACACAATTATCCTCATAAACAGGATTAATATCATACTATGCGGCAAGGTGTGTTAAGTCTCTGTACTCTTCAAAAACTAAATACCACAAACAAACACATTGGGTGGGCACACAAACACACACCTGCACAACATCAGCAATGCAATCCAAAGCAGTGGCTCTGTAATAAATTATTCCTTTGAGGCTTGAAATACACTTGCACTCTACAACTTATGTACACAATGTGAATTGTATTTGGTTGTACTGGTGTTATGCAGTGTTTGTACCTTCTATAAACTGTACGTACAAATATATCCTATTCACAAGGGAATACAGGAGTCAGTGTTAGTGGGTGGGGGGGGTTCAATACAAATTGTTTTATTTATTACCAGACTAAAGTTAACTGAAATGTTTAACCTTTATAAATAATAAAGTAAATAAATCAGAACAAGGACAAAGTGTGTCATAGACGCAAAGCAACAAACATTCTCGCATACTGAAAATGCAACACGACCTCGAGCCGCAGCAGTTCAGTGAAACAGCCGTCACACACAGGCAAAGGTAGGCAGTGCGGTAAAATGTGTAACTAGATGCCTGCCTCTGGCATCCAGCAGACATCATCTGTGACAGCAGCAGCCACAACCTGTGCATGTTTACAGGCAAACTCCATGCACAGCAATCAGTTCGCTGTGTGCTCTGGTGAAAGGGGTGCAGTTTATGCACCACTTTATCAAGCAAACAAATTAGCCCTTATTTTCATGTTGTGGTATGTGACTGGTGGGGCCTGCTTTGGTTGTTTTGATGAAGTGCACCCCTTCACCGAGGCACATTGGGAACTGATCGAAATCTACGTATCCTAAAACCCATATATTTGACTAAATTGTGTAATATATGACTTTTCTTGCAGATTAGTCATGAAAAATGAGAACCTTGCAAGTTTCCCTTTTGCACCAAACCACAAAAAAGCTGTGGCATGACATGTTTGAGCCAACTTGCCTTACTTGACATTGCGGCCTTGCAACTCCCACTATGGCGGTGGGCACATGTGATGTCAATGCCACCCTACTTTGGCCCAATTTATTGATTCCTTGTCTTTTCTAATTCGCCCAGCTCTTGGATACATCACACAATCATTTAATTATATAACATTTACAACTACGAAAGAAACTCACTAAAAATATTTTTTCCTTTACAGAAACATCAAAATGGAATTGGAAAAGTGTGCCTGTGTGTAAGAAAGAGTGCATATTTCTGTGCCTCAAAGCAAACTGTCAAAATCATCTGAACCAAAGTAACCACAGTCAGTTCCCTATTTCACAACAGTAACATTCTAGGCAAATATTGACGAACTATTTCTCTGACATTACAATTGTGATTATATTTGATGTTTGCCCTAGGAGATGGCAGTTTATATTTAATGAGGTGTGTGCTCCATCTGTGTATGAGAGGGGTAGGGGTGTGTGTGTGTGTGTGTGTGTGTGTGTGCGTGTATGTGTGCGTGTGTGTGTGTGTGTGTGTGTGTGTGTACATGTTGAATTTTAAGTTTAAAAAAAAATAGGCCACAGGAAGAACACGCATCAATTTGTTGTGTACACAAAAGATTGCGTTAGCAGACTGTGAGGGATGCAGAAACCTGTGTGTGTGTGTGTGGGTGTGTGTTTGCATTCTGTTTATCTCGACTGTCACCTGTAAGACAGACAAAGAAAGAGAGAGGCAGAAAGGTAAAGGAAAAAGTAGGAGCCACCTGTATGTAAAAGCTCACCTGTCCTGGGAATAAATTAACACAAATGAATGTGATCTGTGGCAGCTGGAGCTTTAACCTTAATAGAAGTGAAGGTGGAAGGGCGGGTGGGAGCTGTGGTCTGTGGTCTACAAAGAGGCAATACTAAAGAAGCACTAATGGTTTGTTGTTTTTGGGAAATGTTGCTCACTGAACTAGCTTGGATCAAGATTCTCATATTTCACAGATATAATAGGACACACAATAATCTTCACCAATCCTGATTTGTCAGCTAATTTGTCATAGCCACGTGGGACAAAGACAGATGGCCTGAGTGTTGTAAGCTGACGCACCTCGGGGTGCTCAGAGGTGTTTCCAAGGATCTCTATTTCTGACAGTGAAAGTTCAGATAGTTCCATTTACCATTTCATGCCAATTTAATCATTTACTGTTATTGATATTGAATGCTGCTTGTCTTATAATATCAAAGCATTGAACAAGACAACGTAAAGCTGGGTATTGATCCACACAATTGGCATAAATGATGAAAATTGAAAATGCATGAAGACTCTCAGATTATGACTGTAAGAGGGGTTTTGTAAGGGGAAAATCATTTTTAAACACTGATCTGATCAATCAATCTCCTTAAAACATCTTAAAAGTGGCTTTCACAGTGTTTCCTGGTTTCTATAAACTGATTTTGTGCATCAGAGAGGATGATTGACAAAATAAATCTATTACAATAATCTTAGGTGGTACACGACGTACATTTAATCTCTCTCTCTCTGCATGTTTTCCTTCTTCTCTTTTATGTTAATCCGACGGCATTCCATTCAGATTTATGCCGTGTTGGAAGTGATGCACAAATGTTACTAGTTCCGAACTACTAAGATTGCCGTTGTGTCTTTTACGTAAATGTGACCAGGATGCTCATTCAGACACAAGACTGATATGTTGAACAGCCATCAGATTAACATAAAAAGGTGCACATATAAAAGGGGCTTGAGCTTCTCTTAAATCCCCTTCACTGTGGGCACCCTGTTCATTATCAGTCTGGGCAGGTTGTTTATCAACTGAAGGAAAGAAAGACCAGTTTTGGTGCAGTGGAGAGCACCAACTTACGTGTTTGAAGGGAAGATAAGTATGTAACTCTCAGATGTACAGCAAGTACTGATGAGATCAGTGCAGTGTGCCATAAGTCTGCATAGTTATTCTTTCCAATTCCTTGTGAACTGTTAATAGCCCACGGCAATGCTGATAAACATATTCAATATACATATAACAATAATTAAGTCTGCAAAGTTTAAATGGATATATTCCAGGAACTCAATACAGAACAATTATTTTTGTACTGAAATAGAGAACGTAGAAAACAGAAAGGACCCTTTTCATCAATACTACTGGAAGAGGAAGTGATGATGCAATGTGGGATATCCACCCAACTGCTCAACCTCAAGATACGCGACCACAGACACATACACACATGTGCACACACACACACGCAAACTATTTTATTATCTCCATGCTAAAGCAGTTTGCATTAAGAGCAAGTTGCCTCAGCTTGCTATTGCAGCTAATAACCCCTTCACATATTTACGCACCACATAAAGCGCCCTAATTCGATTAATAGTAATAATTAGACCTTCCTCTGCTTTTTTATTTCTGGGTGGAATTGAAACAATTTGGGTCATCTGGCCCCTTATTCCCACATCCAAGCTGTGGGACATGCAAATCAGATGCAAATGCCATTGAAAAGTGAAAACTAGTTATGGGCCCAAGTAATAAATACTGAATTTAGCCTCTTGGCATTCCAAAAACAGCCAGTTGGGGTTCATATGCAAATGGTATGCAAATAGCCCAGATGCAGAGAGCTTTTATTTTTCTGATACAGAGAACATCGGGGGGGGGGGGTGTTCCTAATGGCTTAGTAGGCAGGGGCACATAACATTTCCTTATGATGTGGGTTTGAAGCCAGCTTATGTTGCCATCCCCAGAGTCTTCTACCTTTATATTCACTCTCCAACTATCACACATGGAAGAAAGGGTAAAGTGGGTACACAAGAGGAAAGGAAGACAGAAGGAAAGATGTACATGACATTAGATGAGAGGATGAAGACAAGGAGAATTCGAGGCATGGCATGTAATTTCAAAAGTAAACCCCAACCACTGGTGGCTGCAGATTAGAGGATCAGCGTGGAGACGAAGACAGAGGGAGCAAGACAAAGAGTGTAAGAGTGAGAGAATGTGGGAAGGGAGACAAGTCAAATAAAAAGAAAGGTTGCACATGTGTCCAAAAACAGACTGGTGAAGATACGAAAGAGAAAGACGAAAGGAGGTGACGACGTTGAAACAGACACTAGGAAAGTTGGAAAGACATCAGAAAGATTCATCACGGCAGACACAGAGTCACATATAGGAAAGTGTCTTAGAAAGTGTTAAAAATTGTAGGAAAAAAACAGACATTGGGATGAGGGGGTACAGACACATTCACACAGATTTTGCTGATCTAGCTTGTTCATTTAAAAAAAAGAGAGGGGAACAAGGCTAGATGTTGCAAAATAATCTGAAAGAAACACACTGTGCCCGCATAACACATGATAAGCTTAGTGAACCACATTGTTCAATTGGCAATGTCTCCACAAATTGCATGCATCACTGGCACATGCACAAACACACACACAAACCATGCTACATCTCCACCTGCCGTTCCACCATATTAGAAATAATCACTATAATGCTCTTAATTGAAACCCAGTGTTTCCCTGAATACATCACCTGATCTCTCTACCTGCAGTGCCACCGCATTCAAATGAACACTGCAAAGCTCTTAATCATAGCCTCTGCCCTCCAGCACACGCACTCACACACGGTGTGTTGCTGATGTGCTTAGCACTGAGCAGTGAAAGGAATGTGGATGTTGGCAGGTAGAATAGTGATTAAAGCCTGTTCTGCTGAAAGTATGTAGACCTAAACATCTTGCATTCATGTTCACTAGTATAAATTGCTTGTCTAGCTTACAGCCTCTGAATGCATTTACATATACATCAATCAATTAGGGTGGTCCGTTTTTGAGCTTCTGCAATTTGTTTAGCCTAATGCCGCATATCTTTTGTGAGAGCCGTGAATGCAACACCTGTTACGAAAGGATGTATTCAGAGACACAGAGGAATAAGGAAGGATCTTAAGACTGTAGTAATTGAGGAACCAAGCAAAGAAAATCATACATTAACTAAAACATGGAAATAAACACAAGGAAACTCCAACTGAGGACTAAATAAAAGGCTAAAACACCAGAGTAAGTCAAGCCACCATTGTAAATAAGAAATTATTCTTAAATTAATTTAACTACAACTTTTAGATTATATTTGATTTTACCAGTTATACGTAAATGTTATCCACACCCTCACACTTATCTTTCTTAATGATATATTAATAACTTTATTTGTGTAGCACATTCCAATAAACGTTTTACAGCAATCAGTGTCAAACAGACAAGTGGAATAAAACATGTCACTCTTCTGTGAGTGTAGCATTGTATTTCCACAGTGCCATGCATCATTAAAAATGCATATTCTCAAGCTCGCTGTTTCCAAGCCAGCTTTTTATTTGAACAAGAAAATTGCAGTATTTGTTTAAATCTGATTTATGAGAAATTATATCAGTTATCTCAATGGATAAGCCTGTGAAACTGTTGGAAGGGTTTTAATAGCACAAAGCTGCCTACAGCATTTGTGTGTGCGCGTCTGTTTTTGCACACATACATTGCTTGTTTGCATGTGTGCGCCTCTATGCATCCGTGCATGAATACATTAGCTGGGTGAGGCGGACGTGAAGCCAAATCCCAGAGAATATGCCTCCCCATTAATAAATCATCACAAAATGGAACAATTTAAAGTGTTTTCTATTGTAAATAATTGATGCCTTTGTTCACAGTCATTGTTAATGGGTTCGCTGAGACACATAAAATAAAAAATAAAAAACTGAAAATAATAGGACAAGAGGCGAGAAATCTGAAAATACAAATAACAGGCCTAAAAACAAGTAGCAAGGACAATGACAAAGAGCAGGGGGGTGCACACACACAGAAAAACACGCGCACACACACACATGCACCATCTCCCTCTAACAGATTCCATTGAAAACAGATGGCATCAGAATTATCTGATGTCCTGTCACCGTCTTTTTATATGCTAATCCAGCTCCTACACACAACAGAGTCTCTTTAATCAGATATCAGGTCAGAGAAGCTAAATCAAGCTGAGACAAGCATGCTGCTAGCGTACTACAATACACTGAGACAGGTAGTCAGACAGCAATATATCAATGCACAACGCCATGAGACTCAGGCAACGTGTGGCGTTAACATAGCTAAGGATTTCGGCACTTCAAGAGCCTGGTAAATTGGACAAAAGTGTTTCTTCACTTGCGCCACACCCCATGACCAACTTTCTGCGTATGATATTGGCATATGTATCCCAGAATTCAATGCTTAAACAGCATTGTCATAGCAGGAGCCCTGTTGTTTTCAAAGCTGCCTGCATATGCTCCACAGTAAATTTGTTCACAGAAATAGTTGTGGTGACTTACTTTAATGCCACCTCAGAGACAGTGACTACCAGAAAACTAACATTAACAAAACTTAATTGAAAAGTAGATTTTTATGGTGTTTTTACAAACTTTCATCAGATTGAAAAAATCTTTCTGATATAGCACAAAAAAGGTGAGCAGAAAACAATAATCACTACAAGTACTTTGCAGGTCCTGTGTAGTAGATTGTTTAGATTTGTAAG
>JAPMOB010197310.1:0-16341 GCA_029875015.1 Lepomis gibbosus
CAACTAAGTATTGAGTGCTATACATGCTCATAGTTTTTGCATTTCAGTTGGCCAACATTTCTAAAAATCCTTTTTTTGTATTGGTCTTAAGTAATATTCTAGTTTTCGGATATACTGAATTTGGGATTTTCATTAGTTGTCAGTTTCAATCATCACAATTAAATGAAATAAACATTTGAAATATATCAGTCTATGTATAATGAATTAATATAATATCCAAGTTTCACTTTTTGAATGGAATCACTGAAATAAATAAACTTTTTGATGATATTCTAATTATATGACCAGCACCTGTATGTATAAAAGCTTGATATTTCTTTTACACTTTTAATTATTTAACATTATTATTTATTAATGTATTCTGTAGTTCTATAATGTTATGCTTTGTTTGACTTTTTCTGATAATTTTCTACATCAGGAATGGATTCCTCAACCTGTTATTCTAAATTATTTATTTTTGATTGAAGCTTTTCAGGTCTACAATACTATGCACTGATTGCTATAAACTCTCACAATCGCCTTATTTATGAATGAGACACATTGATAATATGGACCACAAACCAATATAATAAACTAATGTCACATATTGTAGTTAATAAAAAAATAAAAAATAAAATAATAATAATAATAATAATAATCTAGGTTTATTTGTATAGCACTTTTCACTACAGGCAGTAAAGTGCTATGCAACAATCAATCTAAAACATTGTTGAACAAGTCGTAAAAAATTGGTATCATATTGCACCTTTATATTTTAGCCTATTCATTTATTCACCACACATTAAGTAACGTCAATAGAATGTTGGATTTCTCCGGCCCTCCTCGTGGGAAGCGTTGATCCCGGTGGCCGCTGCAGTGACCGTGTGCCACAGTCGGGAGCATGTAGACTCCTGCTTGGCCAGCAGGTGTCGCTGCGGGCTATGGAGAAACAGAGTGGAGAAGAGACGGGGCCTGGGCTGGGAATTTGCTGTTCGCTTCCCATTCTTCCTATGCAGACAGACACACAACATGGCGGACTAGAATAGTCGGCCGACGCGCCCGGATACAGCGGATAAACCGTGGGATTTAACACCCAGGGAGGCCAAGAAAGTACACTCTAAAGGGACGATACGTTAGGGCGAATTAAGGAGTTTTTGGGGGGGGTTGCAGTCCTTGCCTGGATTTAGCAGATAAACTGACCGCGAAGTGTTGGCTGTGCGTCCCGTATCGTGCTTCCCTCCTCTGCTATCACCCAGGTCCCCCCACCCCACTCACACTCTCGGTTCATGGGGTGTGGAGACCGGGGCCCGGGTTGAAAAACGTGGAAGACAAAGGGGAGAAATTCCTACCTGGCTTTTTATTTCCCTCCTTCGGGTTTCCTCTGGGCGCTACAGGAGTTGTGGTGAGTTTTCTTGTTTTTGCTGCGCAAAGCCAGAGTCACACTTGTTACAATGTCGCTGTTACCAGCATGTTTTCTCTCGCTGTAACATTGTGTCACCCACAAACAAGCACTTTTTCCCCCCACATTCAGCCTTACATCGCACGTTACATGATAGGCCCTACCTGTAACTCCTACCAGCGGAGTTAAACCCGGGCTTTAGGGGTTGTGTTTAGCAGTTGTAAACCTCTTGGAAACGCTTGGACATTTCAGAAGTAGCTCGGAGGCAGGGAGGGAAATTTTAGCGAAGGGGGCTCTCGAGAAAAAGGGGGCTTCAAGATGAGTGCGACAAGATTTTAGAAGTCTGAGGTTGTAACTCGGGTTTGTTGTGCCAACACGGATGCTGTTGCGCCGGCGGTGGAACAAAGAGGGGCTCCAGGTCTGTCCTCGATCACTGGAAAGTACAGTTTATTGATCAACGCTTTGTTATTACACTTTCAGAGAGGGAGGGGAGCTGGCTGAGTGGGTCGGTGGAGGAGCAGGGGGGGCCTTCATGCGACCCACAACAGGAATTAGGTCGCCCTTAACATTAACATGTATGGTCTGTCAAATCACAGCGGCTGCTTTGTGTTTCTTCTTCTGCTGTTTGACATGGAGTCTCTAGAGCGTGCATTCTCCTTTCCAACCCAAAGTTTTTTGTTTTTTTTTTATGTAATGATTAATATTAGCCTCTCTTTCTGAATGTTGGGTGTAACCGAGCATACCATTTTAATCTTGTGGGGGTTTTGTATTCTTAACTTTCACTTCACATGTAAGTTATGATTTCTCAGCTCATTAGAACATGGATTAATCCTTTAATTGCTCATTTGTCCTAAGGAATGGTGACAATTAGGTAATGAATATGAATGACAGTTGCTGCTTCATCAACATCAAATACAAGAACATTCCACCAAGGGATAAAAAAAAAAAGAAAAGGAGTTTGAATACTTTCAGAGCAGAGAGAAGCATCATTCAGGCTGAGGAAGCATGGCATAGCCTGGCTTATCATATCCAAGAAAGCCTTTTCTATGTCTCTGTGGAGCTTGAATCATTGTGTCTGGAGCAATTCGATGAGCTGCAGCACATATCCAACATGCCTCAGGCCCCTGTGCCTTTCCACAACATGCTTTCCACTTCACCGAGGTCATTGTGTCATGTTAGGACCATCCAAGTGCAAAGCTCAAGCTGCACCTCCTGCAACTTAAGTGACTCCCCTCTCAGTGTACCAGCAGGCCTACCTTGACCTCTGTTTGTCAGGACTGGACCTGTCCTCCTCCTTTCCCAGAATGCTGTGGAACTATCATTTGTGTCAAGCAGCACTATCTTACAAAGGTACGGTGTAAGGTGTAAGGAGGGGGGGAAAAGGCATAGCTGTTATCATCTGGCTCACTTTGTCCATATTGTATCCAGCCTATTTTAAGAAGAAAAAGAGTTATTTCTGTCTTGGGATCCAGAAAGGGTTCCAGCAGAGGAGCTTGAGTGATCCTCACACCACACTTTTCATGATTGCCCTAGTTTCTAAAAATAAGAATAAAGTGTAACTTAAAATCAACTCGTGGGAACTTCGCGTGATGTGTCAATGGGTGGATCTTTGGAATTACCTTCATGCAGTGAAATTTCCCAATTTCCAATAATATTGTGTCGCGCTGACACAATATTATGAGTTGGCTCTTTGGGTGGGGCATGAGGTGTATTTGTTTTTCCACCTGTCAACCTACACATTTTACTGTGGAAGAGCACTGTAATTTCTGCCTCTAACGGGATAACTACAGCTACATGTAGATGCTTGTGAAGAACTATGGGGCCCAATTTCAGCTGCACGTGATTTGTCATTCGGCCCGTTAGGGGATTTATTTTGCAATGCAGGAAATGAACCTGTGTGGTGGCTAACGATCCATAAATCAAAAATCTTGTCTGACTGGAAAAACTTCATCGAGAGACATCCAGATTTGTTCTGTCCCTCTGTACATGCAGGCTAGTAATTATGCAATCCCTTTAAGTGATTGAGTAAAACTTTGTTTTTAAATCCTCCTGATGTGGGATGATTGATGTTTCTGGTACGCCTGGACTGTGATGGATATGGATTATAGTTTGTTTCTTTCCAGTGGACTTCAAAGACTAGGTGGGATTTTGTATTTAATGATTGATGTGTGAGACGTTCCTTGTGATCTTGTAAGCTCACGTGTGAAAATCAGTCAAGTCAAAATCAGGTTGCTAGTTCCATTATTCCTTCATTAAAGTTTATTTTAACGGTGCAGTTTTTATCATAGGATGGATAATGGCGCTTAATGTTGGAGCTGAAGCAGTATATTAACACTCGTACACATAAAGGACTACACTAGGCTGCCTTTCTATAATACCTTAACTAGAGCTACATAAATTCTTTGATTGTTAGGCTATACAGTATGACTTTGCAGAAGAGACAGTTGTTTTAAGCAGCCACCATTCACTGTTTTGTGTTCTTAAAATCCATATTTTCTTATTTTGTTAAGGAAAAGCAGAAATTATGTGTTAATGTCTTTTAGTCATTTTTTCCCCCAAGAGAAAAACTTTTATTCGCTTTTTTAAACAAAAGACTTCACAGTGGAGGTCAAATTTAGGCCGGATCTGAAACCAGTTGCGAGCCGTAGTTATAAATATTTATATTTGCATTTGGCATCAGCCCTCGAACCGACAAGACCTTTCTTGCCCTGCTGTGAAAAAATGTCCAGAGGATATGTTAGCCTGCCTGAGTAGTCTTTGAACGCACCGTCGAATGATGGACATGGCAGAAAAGGGGATTTTGGAGGAACGTTGCTGTTAAGTTGAGTCTCGGATGATTGTTTCTTCATCTTGGATGGGCCTCTTATCTTTCAGAGGAAGAGGAGGGGACGTGTGCAGCAGTATGGTCACTCCAGATATGGGAACCCTCGCTTCGGGTTCCCATTGTTAAAGAACCCTAATGACCAAAGCAAAGATAGAAAGTGTGGCAGAGAAACTGGGCAGCGCCACCTGTCTGTTTTGCATGTAGGGCTGGATATAATTGGAAGTGTTTCAGTATTACCAGTAGTGGAATTTACATGTACATTTACAAATCTGAGGTACTTGTATTTTACATATTGATTTCCATTTGATGGCACTTTTGTAGTTCTACTCAAGCTACATTTCTTTCAAAGATGTATCTTTTACCTCACTGCATTATTTGTGATGTGTGAGGATCAGAAAATTTCCTCCACCACTGGATATTTTATTATTATTCTTTTTGTTGAACAAAAGAAATCAAACTTCTTAATTATTAAATGTCTTCTAAACCACCAATAAGCATTAGAAAATTAGAATCTGATATAAAGAAGTAGACACGACTGGGAGTAGTAATGCAATATTGGTCAGGACCTAAACAATATTGAGGTCTGTTGGCCAGCCTTAGCTGCAGCCTAGATGTAGAAATCAGCTCTGGTGTTTAAGTTTTAAATGGCAGAAGTGATTGTGAATCGGGTTTCATTGCGGCCTTTGGGCTGCCCGTTTGGCCCCACACCACGCTTCAAGGTCACAGTGGCTTCTGTGGGGAGGCCATGCTTTGCGCCTCCACATCCTCTCTGTGTCCAATGTGGGAAAGCTTGAGAGGCCCCTGGCATGCTCTGTGAGAAACCCCACAACGAAGCAGACACAGAGCAGAGCTTCACTGACTCACCACTTTCACTCACTGAAACAAGTGAGTTTTCTTCATCCTCCCAGCCTGATGGAACCAAATCATCATTACGGGCTTAATAACAGACACAGCGGTCTCTCTTGCCCGTACGATTAGCCAGAATAGTAATCCCATGCTTCTCTTCGTCTTTTCATCAAATCACCAGTTTATGAATGAAGCCAACAGGAACATAAACCACACCAGCAGGGAGTAGTATCCCTCAGAAAGGGAAGTCCAGAGGATTGTGGCTGTTGTATGTGGCACTGGGGACGTATAATCTGCGGTCTGTTTCAGAGCAGGAGTCCTAGCGGCCATGGGTTAGGCCTACTCCAGTCTCCCCGTGAAGAGAAGCATTCACAGTATTCCTGTTGCCCCGGACCCCTCCCTCTCGAGACATAGAAACAGTATTAATATGCCATGAATGGAGACAGACAGACAAGCATTATCTAGCGCTGCAGTGGCTAGAGAGGCAGGATGCCTTGTAGAAAGCCAGAGGGAAATATTTCTCTGCATGAATGGTGAAGTGCCCTTGACCACCACCACAACTGCTGGTGTCATATCAGTGAGGCCTGTAAGGTGCTTGTGTCTGTTGCATTTTCAGCCCACTCACTTGCCTTGGGGTATTCTCTGTGAATGATTAATGAGATATGTTGATTTTTAAGATGTAAGATAACTGCGGATTGAGGATTCCTGCAGTCTTAGTAGCTGTATTTTTTTGGGCCACATTTGTCATTGAGATTCAGGGGAATGTAGATGAGACAACACATAATAAACTGAGACTGCTGCAATTATTAAGGACTCCAGCCTGAGGTTAAAGATGTTTTTCCCCTGTGAGATCCGCTTTGTAAAGAGATCTGTCATGATTTCAGGTATGTGCAGTCAGAAAAGATGCTTATTATTCCACCTAAGATGGACAGGTAAATACAAAAGCATCAGTGAAATTCACAGACTTGAGTGGGAACTCTCCATATTAAATGACTACCTTGCAGTGATCTTACGTCTTGGTCTTTGGTTGTCACGGAGATGTAATTGGACTTCCTTTATGTTCCACCTATAAGAGTTCCTTTCACTGTGTGAATGAAATGGCATGGGAACAGCCCAGCCCTTTCACAACTGTGTGATTGCACGCCTATGAGGTCTGCTGTTGGCCACAGGCAGAGAGGCAACTGTCTTCATTAGTTGGTCGCGCTCACCACTCTCGTGCACACTAAGCATCGGGTTCTGCACAATGGTGGGGACTGTGACACACAAAATAAGAAAGATTCTGATTCAGTATGTAGTCTTGCATGACTACATACGAGATTCTATAATGAACTGTTTATTGGGTACATGTAAACCCACGTATATCCAAACATGATTCTGGTTTCTGTAATTGATTTTATCCTTTTGCTTATATTTTTTGTTCTGTATTTATCTTTGTGTTACTAAGAAAGATTCAGCAAAATTACCAGGATGTGTTTATCCCAAGCAAACGCTAACTGACATATTTAATCAAGAGTAATCAGATTACTTGATAAACACCTGTAACCACAGTTTCTGTGTAACTTTTGAAAAGAGATAATGTGTAAATGATGTTACTAAGTCAGTTTGCCAGCTTAAGACTTCTCACGTGTGGTAATTTTACACTACGTTTTAGTATTTACAATTAGTCCAAAATTGCCACTAAAAGTTAAAGTGCTAAAAGGAACTATCACATTGTCCATGTGAAGGCACATGAAAGGCCATTACCGTTTGCGTCTGTTGAACCAAGTGCAAAATATTGTTTTTTGGGGACTGTATGTCGTTCCTCTCCATCCACGTCGGCTCTCACCCATAATGCCATGTTTATGCCCTCAACTAAACTCTGGTCATGTGGCCCATTACACTCTGTTATGTTGAAATAAAATCTTACATAAAGAGCACAACATTTTTAACTAACCAATAAGCATTATTTTAAAATTGCACATTTTAGACACATCTTCTATTAATGTTACCCCTTTTAACATTTATTTTACTTCAAAGAATTTTTTTAATGGCTGTATGAACTCAAATAATCATAAATGTTTCCAAAAACATCTGAATTAAACATGTCCAGGCAGTTGCAAAGCTTATACTAATTCTAAGAGAAATTGGAAAAGAAAGGAAGCATAGTAAGTTTTGATTTCCATCAAAAAACGAGCAAACATCCTGTCACATTTTTGTGTTGTGTGTGATTTTTTTGTTTTTGTTTTTGTTTTTTTTACTCCCTCCAGTCAAACTATGTATGTTTGTTGCTTCTCATAGTCTTAAGAAAGCTGTGGCAGTTTTGTACTTCACCGTAGGGCAGCTCATCCCTATGGCATCTGTTGTAAAGGGCTCACTCTATGTGCTCTGCTTTGTCTGAAAGATATTCACATGGTTGCACAACACAAGCCCGAGTCAGGAGAGCATGAGCTGCATGACTACCTTTCAGTACATTCATTCACTAATAGATGGGCATGTACATGTTTCCTCTGCAGCGAATAGCGTGAGGAAATTGTTGAAAAGAAAAATTTGGCTGTATCACCACACAGAGTAGGATGCTGGATCATACGAAAACAGAATAAAGAAGAAAAGTGCTTTTATCAGTCAAATATGTTAGGTAGTGAGCTATATCTTGGTGCCATACATTATTAGAGCCTGATTAGGACGCTAGCCTGTATAATAATATAGTTACACATACAGCCAAATAATTGGATGCTAATAGTTTCTTTGCAATGTCTCCTGCATACTTTCATCATTCAAGTGTGAAAAACACCAACCCATCATCTAGAGTATCTTTTTAATAGAGGGCACAAAATCTAAAAGTGGCACACACAGAAGCACTTGCCTAGTACCTCTTAAATTAATGATGTCCTCTACCAACACATAAGTCTGTTGAAAAAAGAATTGCATGCATTTACACACACACACACACACACACACACACACACACACACACACACACACACACACACACACTTTGGAGGCCAAAACACATTTAAGAAGCATCTCTAAGGAGATGTTCTCTTGGGCGCACACAGTCTCTAGATGAAAACCTCTCAGGGCTCCTGCAGCATCTGTGAAGTGAAGGTTAGCAACAGGGCCGACTTATATCACTTTCACCAACACAGTGACACGTCATCCAGCCTCCCTGGATGGCACGCAGAAACAATGAGTCAGGCTTCATTAAGAAAAGGTTACTAAAAAAAAGAAGAAGAAAGAAGCGTGTTGATGTGAGCATACCCATCTGTCATGTGTGATTTAACCTTATACACACTGAGGCAGATGCTGTAGAGCGCTAATTCACACAAAATGGTACTAATCACTGAGCTTGTTACAGCTGAGTCACTCCTCTTAATGAGTGCTGAAGGAGAGGATACTAGAGGTAGGCTTTCAGGCTTGTGATGTGGTTTTTGGGTTGGCAAGGGATTTGTTTATGACCAGACAGTGGAGGAAGGAAGCAACATGCGCTTTGATTTATGACTTAACAGAAGTCTGGACAAACTGTACAGGAAGACACATTGCAGCTGTAGTGCAGGCTGCTTTTTCCCCCAACACCTGTCAATCACTGGCAGAATTGAAATATCTGATATAATATGAATTTAAAATACTGTTTGGCCTGAATAACAATGTGCCCACATCTTATCAGGAAACTGTGAAAAGTGCCAAAGGTGTGTAAAGGCTGTTTTTTTTGTCCTTTGGTTGGTTAAAACATAATTTAAGATACAATGATTATTTGATTAATCAATTACCTGATTAGTGTTTTTTTTGTTTGTTTTTTAAGAAAAAGAGTCCACGTTCTGTGTTTTCAGCACCCCAAATTTGAATAACAAAATAAGACATTTGAGGGCACCTTGGGCTCAGGAAAACTGGGGTGAACGTTTTTCAACATTTTTTGACATTTTATAAATTGAATAATTTCATTAGTGATTTGAGAAAATGATCAGCAGATTAATTGATAATGAAAATAATCATTAGCTGCAGCCCTGAAGACATTGAAATTCGGCCATCTGTAAAGTAAAGAGAGAAAGTTGTGATGCAAGGCCTTCCTGTCAGATTTAGAAACATGTCTATTAATAGAACAAGGACAGCTCCTGCCCTTATTTCTCAAAAAAAGAGCCTTTTCCAAAGTGCCGTTAGTGTGTACCAAACTGCCTTTTGTAGCAAAATGATTTTGATAATTGTACTAAAATCTCTCTCTCTTTTATTGTCTGTTTTTCCAAAAGCATGAATTGTTTTTTGGAAGCAGACATTTGCTGGCTAAGTGGATGCATAGATTGGTAAGAGAGGGACAGCACCAATAGGATTTATAGGTTAATAGCATTCTCATTGACAACATAATTTGCTCATCATGGCCCATTTCAGGCTGCAGTCAGGGCGAAACAGCACTGTGCTAGAACTAGAATGTAAGCATGCAATGAAAAGGCTCACTTCAAAACACTGAGAAGATTGGCAACTGGCAGTGGGGCTTTTAGCATCCGAGTTATCCTCTGCCCACTGGCGCAATGACGCCTGATGAAAAGCATCAGTTTGTGTGCGGTAGCGCTGCGGTGTTTGGCTCGGTGCAGTGATTGAAGGATCTCTGTAAACGGAGAAAGACGTGCTGGATTATTCCAGGGTCAGGACCATGGGATTAGGTCCAGGGATTATCACAGCTCAGTCAGGGAGACAACAGCCTTGTTGGCTCCTGAGATTATACAAAAGACTCAGCCAGGCCGACCACCCAGCCTCCGTTATGCTTTCTCTGTCTGTTCTCTAGCCTCCACTCACTCATCCCCAAATCAGCGGGTGAAGTGTTGTAAGTGCTCATTCACCGTCACCGCAGGAATTTAAATGTGATGCTAATTCAGTTTAGGTCATGCTCCAGGTGATAAATGTATCAAATGTTTGTTTGGAACATCACGTTTTTGAGATAAAACCCTGTTGCAGAAAGAGAAAGGTATGAAGAGCTGGGCCATATAGTTGGATTTAATATCACAGCATATTTTATTTCTAACTAATTAGTTTCCTTGGAATCATTTCATTTAGTAAAATGAAAATATGATATGAGCATATCAACATGGTGTGATTCCACTTGAAGTCACCAAATGACGATGTTCAATTATAGCCAAGTCCTAATATAAAATTTGAGGAAATACTCCAAGAGGTCTTCATACCTGAATAGACCAGATACTTCTGACTGTGTGTCCTGCATTAATAATTCTAAGACTGATCTTGAAAGAGCATTTGTCAAGAATCCATTTTTCTTACAGAAATTATAAATTGCCTAGACAGTTCAAGCACAAGAAAGTAATGAGTTCGTCTTAAGTCATGCCAGTTGTTCTCTGTTTGCTTTCTAGGACCACGCTGTGCGAATGAGTGATTGATGTCAACTTCGCGTCTTCAGGTAAACAGCATTTTACACACACACAGGCTAATATTATGCAAGTATTTCATTTTCAAATTTAAGTGCATTACCTTCCAAAAATGAGCATGTGGGATTAGGATAGAAGATAAAACAAATATATAGTGATTACACAACACATGAATCTCTTTATCTTAATGAAAAAAAAATGTTTGGGTCATTTATTATTGATTTCAGTGAGATTTGAGGTTGTTTTTCACTAATGCCCTCTTGTCTGTTTTGTTATGCGTCTTCCATGTAGGGCAGAATGGGTGTGTGTCCCCTGCTCCTGCTGCTCGGTCTAGCCCTTGGGGCCTCAGCCCAGGATCATGTCTCCATCCCAGGTACAAACCATGTCCACTTAAATCAAATTCCTTGGCATACTCACCGTGTTAGATTAAAAGTCTCAAAGTGACAAATTGCACAATAATTGGCCGTCGTCTTCTTTCCAGATCCTCCTAAATCCGATGCCAAACCCACAGACTTCACCGTCGCACCCTCCCTCAATATTACAGCCGCACGCACACAAGCCCCCACAAGCCCACCCACAACGCTCGCCCCCACAGTCATCACGATGATGACGACAACAACAATAACAACAACCACAAGCCCAGCTGGTGAGAAGGATATGCAACTGGTGGGTCCCCATGCCACCGTGCAGGCGTTACCAGTCCCCGCTGCCCCACCTAGAGCTCCAACAGATGCCCTTCAGGCACCACTGAGCACAGAGCCTCCCCCTACTCCCACCCCGGCTGGGGGAGACAACGGGACCACAGCCTTTGACCCAGACACCACAACTCCAGAGACGAACAGTGATGAAGATTCATTCACTGAAGAGGCAAAGACCACCACAGAACCTGGGATGGATTTCACCTCAGACAACAGCCCACATGGTGAGTGTTTGTGCATATTCAGAGCACTGTGTGTCTGCTTGTTTAGTGTCAGAATAAAACTACTTTTAAGGCAAAACCACCCCCATAGTTACGGAGCAAGGAACGTGGTCTAAACTTATTATAATTGTACAGCACCTTTCTACAGCCGTACAGGGACAACTGACAGAAGAGACAGAAATGCCAGGTACTCCACTAACAGTAGCCTCAATAGGCCAGAATGCCATGAAGCAACAAGACATGATGACTTGTGATTAGAGGGGCTGTGACTCATCTTATCTTGAATGGAAACACACCCACTTACCATGGCCTGGGTACTGCTTTCACTGTCTGTCTGAGCACAAAACTCACAGCTCACATTCTCTGCAGTTCAAAGAATAGTGGGAAATCACTTCTCAGACCATGGTGGGATTTGTCTTTATTGCTCACATTTGTTTTTATGTGTGGCAAAACTACAGTTGCTGGTAAACAGAAAAAATAGACTTGGTGACTGTTCTGCCATTGCTGTTCAGTACTTTGCTTCAGGTGCATATTTTCAAACCTTATCCAAGTTGTTTTGACACAGCTGTATACAGTTGATCTGCCATTGACAGAGGTTTTTCCTGCTTTGCACGCACTATGAGGATGACTGGGCGGTCCTTTAATGTGCAATAATGTTTGTCTCCTGAATTTGCTTTGAGGTCCTGATGAATACTCAATGCATTTTTGGTGCATGCAGGCCTGTATTTAGAGCCCCCACTTGCCTTTAGATAATCCAAGACACACTTTAACAAGACACATTTTACATGCAAACAAGGCCTAACTAAAACAGCAAAGGCTAATAGGTTAAGAGAATTTGGAAATGGGCGGGTTCACGCTGACTGTGTTTAGTCCGGTTGAACCAAACCCTGGAGTGTTTACGCCCCTTTGTGTGGTTTGGTGTAAACGCCGGACTCGAACTCTGGTGTGACCAAACAATTGCTGTCTAGTTCGCATCGTAAGGTTGGTCTCAGACCGCTGTTCCTTTCTGATGTGAACACCATTCAAAACAATCACAAGAAGCTACCTTTCTTTGCTCATTTTTAAATTGTACTAATGTATTATTATAAACTGGAAATCATCCTCACAGTGGTTCGATTCAGGAACTAGACCTTTAGGTGTGAATCCGCCCTGAGAAAACAAAGCTTCATTAGAATAAGCCCTGGAGTACAAGGACATCACAGATCGATGGCATTCTGCAGAACCACATAAGAGAGTCAGGATGTTTTTGGTTGTTCCATCTGGCTCTGTGTTATTCATGCAAGCTGGCAACGCAGTAGCAATAGCTAGAAAGCGCAAGCAGATGAGCTTTCTGGTCAAGAGTCGACCTTTTAATATTTTAGAGTGTTGAACATTTTTCTGCTTTTAAACTCCATTGTAGCGGTGCTGGAAATATCCTGACGTGACATACCTGCATTTGACCAGTCATCCACAGGAATCAAGAGTACCACCAAACAAGATGCCCCAGATTCTCACCAAAAGCTGTTATCTGATGAAATGCTGCTTTTGATGCTGTTATGTTTAGCATTGAAATTTACCGTAACACATTCAATATGAAGAAAATACTTGAAATTTAAAGTGTTATCCCGCTTCATTTTTTAAGCAGCTTTCTGTCTGTACACTGACCGTCCTAGTAATATCCTTGTAGGTGAAACATGACTCCCCCCACCCTTTTCTTTTACATTAATTATTCATGTTACATGATTATAGAGAAGTATGCAAATCACTATCAAATGTCACTGATTGATTTGGAAAGATGATTTTTATTATATAGTGTTATAACAGTGGGTATGTTCTGTATCGTCCTGCAGTAGGTAAAACATGATTTGAAACTGCTTTGGTACAAAAACATATTGTGTGTATTGAGAACTTGAGGGGAGGCTGTAAAAATTCAGAGAAGCGTTATACACTCCTGGTCAACATAAATACAACAGATGTGCCTTCATACTATGGTATGTATACTGTAAAACATAATCACTTTGGGTCCATAGGTGTTATTTCATTGCTCTACAGTCTCCCTCTGGCCGTCTGTGGACCTTGTGTGGAGAGCAGTTCTAGATGGCATTGGATCCGTAAAGGCTGTGTCAGTTCCACATGATACCCACAGCCTGTTGTGCTCCCGCTCTGTTCAATGTACACATTGTCTGAGGGAGAACACTGAAAAGTCCTGGGAACTGTGTGTGAAAATGCAACATAACTGGGCGGCGTTCCAAACTGCTTCCCCCCCCAGAAAGTGCATATGGAGCATGAAGTCAAATGATGCATTCTTTGCCGCATATTTTGTACGTAATGTTAAGAGCTTTCTTGAACTTTGAGTCAGTCCATGGAACAGCTGATTTTGTCATTGCATTGTTGTCACCACTGCTGTGGAGGTTTCTAGAAAAATCTCTTCTGTTGTTGAGGCCTAATGTGTCTTACAGACCAGTCACCAGCACACAAATGGCAGCCAGTTTTTTGTACACCAAACTGTTGTTGTTGTTGTTCAGGCAAATCGCTTGTCTTTTGTGTTAACTGTGGCATTAAAAGGTCACCAGGAAGACTATAGGTTTGCCTTCAACCAGTAACTCATGCGCATGGTGGAAACAGATACAAATTGGTCAACTATTGTAATCTATAAGAATTATTACAAAGAATAGTTAACTTGGTTCTTTTAATAATTTGTAATGCTGAGCCTATGTGACCTCAATGCAGTCAGTAGCATCACAGTAGGCCCCCATGCTCCCTGATTTGTGACATGTAGGAAGTGTAACATTTATACTCTAATTCATATTTAATTTGCAGCAAACATGCAGAATGTTTCAGCATTTTATACCATAGCCTTGTGCCTGCTGTCATCTTGCATATAACCAGTTCCAGAAGCTGAGGGTCTGCCCTCTCAGTTAAACTGTGATTTCATCTGCTCGCTCTGAAGGACAGCCTGTTGCGCTCTCTCTGCATTTCCATTTTTGTTTGTGTGGGGGTTTTTTTCTCCAGAAGGCCAATGAAATATTAACATGGACAACCATAATAGAAAGGAAAGGTGCAGGCTGGTGTTTTAAAGAGGCAGAGGTCACTTTACGATGGTGTTTTTTTCCCCCCACATTCTAACATGTCATCAAGCTGAACATCTCTGAACGTCTTGTCT
Source organism: Lepomis gibbosus (assembly GCA_029875015.1). NCBI lineage: Eukaryota > Metazoa > Chordata > Actinopteri > Centrarchiformes > Centrarchidae > Lepomis > Lepomis gibbosus. The sequence continues at coordinate 14,458 of JAPMOB010197310.1, forward strand.
GAATCTAAATTAAAACTGCATTTTTGGGACCACTCAAAATTAATTTCAGTAGAAGTAGTACAAGTAGATTAAATGATTAGTTGATCGACAGAATACGTCATTTGCATACTACTCTCATATCTGCACAGTAAACATGAGATACAGCAAGGTGCAGGTTAGCGTAGCATAGCATAAAGCTGAAATGGCGCGAAACGGCTAGCCTGGCTCTGTCCGAAGGTATAGAAGTCTGCAAAGAAAAAAATCAGAACCTCTTAAGCTCACCTATTAACAAGTTATATCTTGTTTTTTTGTGGTTTATGGGTGGTTTTATGCTATACTATTTCTTGGCTGCACGCACCGACTGCCTTTGATTCTGTTTTTTGCACAGATTAAACAGTTTATAATATGTAAAATCCTTACTTGGAGTCTATCTTCATTGTATAATTTCTTGATAAAATGTGTGCTAATAAAACATTTTGCATAAAACACCCCAAGCGTTTGTGCAATATGAGAATAATTTGGTAATGGCAATGGAATTTGGCATCATTGTCAAACCAAAACACTGACTCAGCTCAAGTTATTGAGACACCTTTTTTGATTTTTGTTTGACTTGTATCAAATGCATTGTAGTGCAAACCATTTATTTTCCCTTTTTGTTCTGTCTCTGATGTAGACAACAACCAGTCTGATGACATGCCAATCATAGCGGTCATGGTGGCCCTGTCCTCCCTGCTAGTCATCATCTTCATCATCATCATCCTCTACATGCTCAGGTTGGTGAAGTGCGTTGGATGTTGCACACTAGCTAGATACCTGTGGTGAAGACCCAAGGTGCTCCTGTTACCATGGCAATGGCTGATTGGCATTCAGCTGTGAGACTAAAGCAACACGTTTGTTTTTCGTGTGTGTTAGAGAGAGAGAGTCTGTGTGTGCAGCCCTGTGTATTAATATGCACTTTGGTCTGTGCTGATTGACAGGTTTAAAAAGTACAAGCAAGCGGGAAGCCATTCAAACTCCTTCAGACTGACCAATGGTAGATCAGATGATACAGGTAAAACACCCACACATGCATTATTGTTTGTATGTGTGTGTGTCTACAGATGTGACTGCATCCTCTCAATCCTTTATTTATTTTGGGTCATATCAGCAAATATGTTGACTTTGTTACTGTGAGCTGTTTCTGATAAGACTTGATTGATCTTTCTTCCCTGATAGATAACATTTCGCTGTTTGACTGTTGGCAGAAGGCTTTTGTTCACTGTGATTACCTAACAGGGCTGCAGCTAGCTCCCTCTGATGTCACAGTGTTGAATCACATCGCCCTCTGGTGGGCATCCTTAGAGAAGACACCTTATGATGAAGTCTGTGTTGTTTGATGGAAGGTTCAACTCTTTTTCTCACCCCCTTCTTCCATGTCTTTATCTCAACCTGTCTCACCCCTCCCATTCCTTCCCTCCTCTCCTCACTCCTGCCTCCTCCCTTCCTGCTCGGCGGCGCAGAACTCCAGAGCGTCCCACTATTGGCCCGTTCGCCCAGCACAAACAGGAAATACCCGCCTCTTCCCGTCGACAAGCTGGAAGAAGAAATGAATCGTCGCATGGCTGATGACAACAAGCTCTTCAGGGAGGAGTTTAATGTATGCCACACTCGAGCACACACCTTCTGATAACATACATACATATTCACCTAAATGAGTGATTTCCCAACCACGGGAACTTGTAGCCAGGGGGTATTTCAGTTGCCAGGGGACACTTGGAAAGGTTATGGTGTGCCTCTGCTAATTTGAAAAATAGAAGTTCTGATTTAATAAAAAAAATATATCTACATATTTACATTTACATTTACATTTACTCATTTGGCAGACGCTTTTATCCAAAGCGACTTACATTTGAGGAACAACTTACA
>JAPMOB010197315.1:0-15451 GCA_029875015.1 Lepomis gibbosus
CAGCAATAAATATAACAATTTCTGATTAACCCATATAAATTGCATGCTTAAAATAACATACTGTTAAAGCCCCGCCCATTCCAAGACAACACGACCCACTTTCGGGTTAAACTCCGCCCACTCCCGGACTAGGCCCCGCCCAATCTGAGTACAGATACGGATACAGATAATTCATATGGTTAACAGATACAGATACAATTTGTTATGGCTACACTGCAAAAACTAAAACCTTAGGAAGATTTTTTGTCTGACAAGATATTTCTTCTTACCAGGCGGCTCTTATGTTAGAGAATTTCACTTGGTTCAAGTTTTTTTGGCCTAAAGTAGCAAGTCAAATATTCTTTTCTGTTGGCAGATAATTTTGCTTATTTTAAGTAATATTTCCCCAATTTTAATGCTTTGTTTCTTGTTTTTGAGAGTTCAGTTTTTGCAGTGTAAATCTTAAAAAACACAACGTGCTATATATTGGCTTTGTGAAAAGACAAAACAAGATTTTGTCATCAGCTTAAGAGTTGTTGCAAGGTATATTTTTGAACTTTAGACCGAGCCAAGTAGTTATTGCCCCCTTCTTCCATTCTTTTACCGAACCATGCTGAATAGTTCAATTATTTCTTCCCTTTCCAAGTCTGAGATGATCGAAACCAATCTCATGTTTGTAGGCCAAAAAGTAAATATCAAATACAACTGCCACTTGCTATCTAGTTAGAAGTACTACGAATAATGTCACATTAGTGTAGTTTGTTAATCAAGCATTTCTGGCTCATGATGATTTCAAATGAATATTTAGACGCAGCCTGACTGAACCCAACTTGTACTGCCAAATTTGAGACCCTCAGAGAGTGAAGGATTCTTAGGACTGAATCCTCCTGCAGAGGCTTGCAGTCTCTCTGATTCCTCCAACAACCTCTGCACCCTCAGCAGTGCTTCGTCTTTATTTTCTTCAGCGTTCTTCATTCATTACAGGAGCTTTACTGGGAGACGAGTAGCTTTTATTGGCACTGCTGCCTGTAAAATTGGTCAGAGCCGGCCGAGAGACTAACCTTTAAGCTGAAGGGGTGTGTGTGTGGGTGTGTGTGGGAGGGGGGTTTGTTAGAGGAAAGATGGACGTTCAGACAGTAAACAGGAAGCAATCCACAAATACACACACTGTCATTATTTCACACCCACAGGACTGCAGATAGACACATTTTCTGCACTGTGTGTGTGTTCTGATATTTATTTGGAAGCGACAGCTCCTTTAACCTTATCCATCGACTGCCCAGCGTTCCCATTAAGGCTGACTGGGATGTCCACAGGGAGAGAGAATGTGAGCGTGTGTTTGTCCTGAAGGGAATCTTTAAAAGCCAATAGGTTGTTTCTTGGAGTGTTTATGGGCTGATATCTACGTCTGAGTGTTTGTATGTGTGACTTCATAGTGCATGTGCTTTTATAGTGAAGTCTACACCTAAGTGTAATAGTGGCAGCCAGGGCCTTGGTTTAGCTCATCACAAGAGTAAACCATGTCGTTATTTCAGACAGTATATTATTGCAGATTTGCCTGTAACTTTTGGTTTTCTACATAATTAATCGTGTTTTAGTAAGAAGCCTCCTGTTTTCTGATTTCTACTGTTAATACGCTGCTCAAAAATATTAAGGGAATAATCACAGTGTGTGTTAAAATAATTGTGTAAATAGCCTTGAAACAGGCAAAAAACATGCATTTCCTCCCTCCCTTGCCTCACAGTGGTTTGGTCCACTCCACACTTAACCAATACACACAAGTTCCGTGGGAGACAAAGTTTGAATCTCCTCAGTAGTTGTGGAACTCCAGTAACGTTAAGCAGGCTGACAAGGCTATTTGATTCACTATAAATATCAGATAAACTGATTCTTTTCTCTTTAATACAGATGATGCTGAGTCATTGATAAATTAGTCATGACAAAAACAATATGATAACCAGTATTCTTCCATGAGGACACTATGTTAGCCATTCTAACGTTACCTAGCTTGTAGCTTGTAACTTGATGGATAGTAAGTCACCCACTACAACTAACACAGCGTTAAGCCTACATGTGAACTGATATTAGGCTAATATTGTAGATGTTCTGTAGGGTTTTGCTCAATATGATTTTAAGTGGCAGATGAGTGGGCTTTCTGCAGTTGAAGATCTAAGTAAGAAACTCCCTCTGTCCTATATGAAACCTAAAATAATATGTTGATGACGCATGATAATTTAATAATTATGACTGCGTGGTGAACCTATGAACATAACTCATATTTAAACAACTTAATCACTTTGTGTTGTTGGCCAGATAAAATGACAGAGAAATAAAAACAGACATAAGATAATTTTTCAACACACCAAAACCCCAAGTAGGTATAAACAGCAGTCCCTCCAGGATTTTGCGATGTCACGATCGCAACTGTTAACAAAAATTCAACAAATCCCTGCAAATTCAGCACGACTTGCAATTTTGACCAATTATTGCAACTTTTCAGCAAATCTGACCTATCATGGCCTTTTCCAACAAAATGTTTTCATATGTCAGCTTGTCACTTCTTTGTTTATAAGTCGCTGCAGACATGTGTGATACCAATGTCTCACATTTCCCAACAAAAAAAACAAGGATCGTGAAAAACAATATTGATCTTGTTTATCAAAGTGGGGGTAAAATGTTTTGGAAAACGCACAGTATTATGGTCGAACGTAAGGGAAATTGTGATTGACACATAGTGGCAGAAAGGCATGGAGGAAGCCAGATGAGACAAAAAAAACTACTTTTGCATTTTTCACTTAATCCCACAAGTTCATTGCAAAAAACACCCAAACATTGCAACTTTAATAGCAATGTTTTTGAAAAGCTGCTGTAAAATGAAGCAAAAATAGACTGCAACAATCACAAAAAAGGCCTGCGAAACCCTGGAGGGACTGAAAAAGTCCCCATATTAAGACAATTGGTTACAAAGTCTTCATGCTACACTAATAATAGTGGCAGGACTTTTCCGTGAGTACACATATCCCATACAAGTACAATTTGCATATTGGCTGCATCATTTGTGTCGCCTTCAAAAATTGCTGTTTGTTCTCTCCACCAACTGTTAGATGAAATTTACACCCCTGGCTACTGGTGTGCATTGTTCGGACCAAACTGTCAGAAAAACACCAGCCATTGGTGCCCCATTCCATTCACAGATGAGAGCCGGTTCACACTGAGGACATGTGACAGACGTGAAAGAGTGTGGCGACGCTGTGGTGAACGTTATGCTGCCTGCAACATCATCCAACATGGCCGGTTTGGCGGTGGATCAGTGATGGTCTGGGCTGGTATACACCTCCCCCTACTGGTCTTAGGTACCAGGTTGAAATTGTCGTGTAAAAATTCAAGACTTGATAAGCCAGATAAGAAAGCTTGAACTCTTACCAACATTTTTATTATAAACAAAAAGATACACAAATTAGAATACAAAATCAGTGCAAAATAGAGTCCCATTCTGTTACTGAGCAGAGACCCGAGTTGACATGAAAACCATGTAACAACTGACTTTCACCTTCTTTTGGACCTCCTTTTATAGCTCTGTTTCTTGGCTTTACATCATCTCTTGGCTCTCTTTCCTACTGCACCTGGATCTGGGAAAGATTTTCACGTGCCTCAGCATTTGGTGGGAAAGTCCCTGACTGCGCTGCTCCTCCTCTCTGTGTCCTTTGCATGCCCTCCGCTTGATCAGTATTTCATCTATAACCTGACTTTTGTGGAATAAACTGGTGTTGTTTGTGCTCTGAGCTAGAAACAGGACATTCTTACTGTGATAGACTATATTGATGTATGTTTTGTAATACAATTTTCACAAAATCTGCTTCTACATTTTCCTTTGCAGGTGTTTTTGATGCTGTCTTGCTATCCAGCTGTGCTTCTTCACTCACACACAAGTGCTACCGTTGAGCCTGGGCAGTTAGATACAGAAACGAGCACACACACTCAGAACTACAGAGTTTCAACACTGTGATCCTAACTTCATACTATAAAATAACACTTTAAATGATGACAATTGCTCTTGTAATTAATGATAACAATTTAGGCTATAATGCTCTAAAATAATTCACTCACCTCAGCCATTGTCAGACCTTATGCTGGTGCAGTAGCGGGCCCTGGGTTCCTCCTGGTGCATTACAATGCCCAGCCTCATGTGGCCAGAGTGTGTAGGCAGTTCCTGGATGATGACACATTGATGCCATTGCCTGGCACTGATGTGCCCCAGACCTGCACTATTTAGGGCCCAAGCACGAACCGTGTGTCATGAAACTGTTTTTTTTGTTGTTGTTTATTGAGATCTGATCTGACTTCAGTGTTCACATAATTTTTTGAGCAGTGTACAATCTCAAATCTTCAAACTTAATATTAAAGAATTAGAAAAAAAGGCTTTTCTTTATTTCAGAGACTGTCTGAGTACAGGGCTGGAGTCAGTTTGTGTTTAACATAACTTATGTATATAGAGAGGACGCAAGGGGAAACAGCTAGCATGGCTGTCTAAAGTGGACAAAAATATACATGTATGCACCAAGTGAAATATTCAGACCGTGAGTCCATCTTTTTTCATGGCTGCAGTTATATCAAAATGGAAATCTTCAATAACCTGTCTATTCTGTGCAAGTCAGTCTGACATATTTGGTGCCTAGGCTCAGGTGTGCAACATGCTTTCATAATGATGGAGGTGTAAAGATAATCACAACATTTCAATCAACTTCAGTGTTTCCAAAATGACTCCCCTGAAAGAATGTATACTGTATATAATACATATAATTAAGCTTTATATTCCAACAACCAAAAAAAAGTGTCAGTGAGGGCGGAGCTTAGCAGTTTCTCCACACACTGACACACACTGCCAATTCTACTAGATAATTTTATTTTGGCAAGTTTCTTTTTAGGCTGCATGTGATAAGACAACAATTAATACTGTTGCATTAAGAAGATTAGTTTTATTAAACTGATATACAAATGTTTTATTACAACTCACTTCTTAATGATCTTTAGTGTAGGTTTTATTTTCCCAAAAAAAAAACCTCCATTGAAAAACCACATCTGTATTAAACAGAGCCATATACTGCTGAACATATAAAAGTCATTTCTGGAATGGAACTGATTAGAGTCATGGCTTTCACCACCTGGTTTTCTCTGTCACTTCCCCGGGCAGAAGGGACAGGAGTTGTTCTTGCTGGACTGCAGCCACACTCTGATGCAGTCTTTGTGGATGGTGTGGGAGCAGCTCAGTGGGTGGCGGCTCTCTGGATCCACATGATTCTGGCACATCAGGCAGAGTTTACGGGCCACAGCAGCCTGACCTCCTCCTGCTGCTGCTCTCTGAGGGGGAGGTGTCGGCCTTTGGATGGGGCCCAGGGGCGTGGGCCGGCTGATGGGCCCCGGGGCCGCCCTCTCATTCTGTGCCAGCTTGATGCGGACCTGCTCAATGACCTCTTCCATGGACATGCCAGCCAGCGTACCGCGGGAGCTCTTCACCTGCTGGAGCAGCGACGTCAGCTGAGCCCTGTTGCATTGTGGGAACCGAGTGCCAAGCTTCTCCAAGACCTTGTCTAGTTTGCCGGCGGGAGCGGAGGTAGCAGCGGCAGTAGTGGGAGGCGGGGAAGGAGCTACAGAGTGGATGGGCTGAACAGGAGGAGACGGTGAGAGACTGAGAGGGGGAGTCATGACCACGTGGGGCTGAAACTGAGGCGGATGTTGAGGCTGTAACTGGTGAGGAGGTTGCTGCTGTGGTGGGACGGGTGGTTGGAACTGGTTATGGGGTGGTGGAGAAGGTTGAAACTGGTGATGGGGTGGTGGGTGGTGGTAGCGGTGACGGTAGTGGGGATGGTGTGGAGGCGGGTGCTGATAATAGTGTGGCTGTCTCTGGGGAGGGAGGGGACGGTTCACTGGGTTTGGCGGAGGTGGCATGAACTGAGGCCGGACCAGTGGCTGCATCACCTGATTAAATCTCAGGTCAGCCTGAGGGAGAAAAGAAGTGGTGTTAAAAACAAGCTAAAATTACTGATACACCTTTCTTAAAAAGGTCCTCTTAAGTAGCTTCAATAATATAAAAGAAAACATTTTGACAATATATTAAGTAATTTTTTTAAAGCAAATATTCTCTGGTTCCACCATCTCAAATGTGAGGATTTGCAGTTTATCTCCTTTTTAAAATCTATTGTTAATCTGTTAAATCTCATTATGGATTGTATATGGATATGTATTATGATCTAGTAATGTTTTATGTTTACCAGACAAACATGTCTTGTTTTGGGTAAGTGTTATGAATTAAGTACCTGAAAAATAAAGACAGATCATCACACACGCACCAAAATCCAGTATATTTAATATTGCCATAAAGTGCTGCTCAATGAATATGGTGTAATATGCCCTTGTAGTTCCTTGTTGTTGATCTTGTACTTATGGAGGTTGAAGGAACATGTTATAAGGCACTTTGAAGAAAAGTGTAAAATAATGTAACCACCAGAGATTTTCAAGAGAACGTTACCACTGTATAAACAGTAGCAGTAGTTTCGTCTTACCATGGGCACCTGCGGCAGAGACGGCACGTTGATCCTGGGGAGGGACTCTAACTCTCGACCCTGCTGGAGCTGCTGCAGAACCTCCTGGAAACGGCTCTGGAGCTCAGCCTGATTCCTCCGTACCGCACTTTCTTTCTTCTCCCACTTCAGCCTCTCATGAGGGTACTGCTGCGGAAACTCCACCTTGAAAGCGTTCAGGTACTGTCCCACCTGGGACAGGTAAGCAAAAAATCCATGTCAGAGTGGCTGCAGGGCTTCATGCACCCCGCATCTGGTCTTTTTGATCAGTTGTTCTTGTCTATCATTGGTTTGATGTGACATGATTTAAATTGTATGTTTGGCTTTAATATATTTAGTCCCTGAATATCAGATCAAAGCTCTGACTGTCTGTACCTCTTTCAGCCAGGCCTCGATGTGAGCCATGGCGACATCTCTCTGCTTTTCCACGGCGGCGATCTCATCCTTTAAGGCCAGGAGCTCAGCCTCCTGCGCCTCCTTCCTCACTCGCTCCATCTCCTGCCTCAGCTCGTTCAGCTCCTCCTGCCACCTCCGCTGCTCCTCACCCTGCTCCTCTATGAGAGCCGTCAGCTTCCTCTCGTTCTCCTCCAGCTCCCTGGCATGCCTGGATGGGGGAGGAAAGACGAGGAAGAGTGTGAGGGGCAGTTCTCATGTTTGTAAAACTTTAACAGCTGTACTACTTAAGTTTTTCTGAGTGGAGAACTTCATGAGTATTAACCATCCATCTGTTTTTTTGTGCTTTTAAGGTTTTACATTTTTAGCTTCTCTTTCTTGTTTACTAGCTAACTGAGCTGCGTCAGTTAGGAGATTAATCAGTCATTTAATATACAGAAAATGAATCAGCAACTATTTTGATAACTGGTTAATTGTTTGTGTCCATTTTAAGGTTTCATCTTCTCACATAAATATGGGTTTGTTTCCTTTGTCTTCTGTGATAGTCAGCTGACTATATTTGTAGATTGGTATTTCTGGTGCAAGACAGTTTCTAGCCTGTCACGCTGTTGTCCTGCTCAGCTAAAAGACAAAAAAGTGCAGTGACTTCACTGAAAAAAATTAAATTCACCTTGCAGTGTTTTCAAGGGATGCTTCAAATCATTGATGTTTTTAAATTATCTGATTTTATAACTAGCAGCCCTGCGGTCCACACTTTTTGTGTCAGCTGTAGAAAAGCATTTAAACGTGACATATGAATAGGCCTCTGAAATTGAAAAGATATCAAATTGAATTCTACCTTCCCTTGCTTTTCCATTCATTTATCTCCACTGTGTCACTGTGTTTACCTGTTCCTCTCTTCCTCTGCTTTGTTCTTCTCAGAAGTCAAGTCCTGTTTCTTGGCTAAGAAATTCTTCCTGGCGGCCTTGGAGTTGTTCAGCAGCAGTTTAACTCGCAGAGACTCCAGTTTGTCTAGAAGAGCCTAAAAAAAAAACACAGTCTGATGGTAGAAAAAGCTACCTTTAAACTGTGTGTGTGTGTGTCAGTCTCACCTGGTGATGGCGGGTGGCATCCTCCTTCCTCTTCTGCAGTTGTTGTTTGTGTTTCTCGTGTGAAACGTCCTCCTCGTCCTGCTTCCTCATCAGACTTTCGTACTGCTCTTTCAGGCTGGAGCTGTACGCCAACATGGCCGCCACCTGACTCTCCCAATCCGGCTCCGTATTGACACCCAACTCTTTTGTCATGCTGTCCGTCTGCACAGCCTGCACCTTCTGCAGCAGGTCTAGGAAAGGAAACAAAGAGGGAATAAAATCAGTAAACAAAGGGCTGATGATCAGCAAACAACTGATGTGACAAAAGTCTGCCTCACTGCAACTGGTCAATTTAAAAGACAGTCATTTTTTAAAGAATATGCTAAATCAATTAGGCTAACATCTATATCTCTACAAGTCTTTGTTCAAACGCTACCAAAATGGACACAAACATTCTCTAGTTGGAAGATATCAAATGTTTCAAAGGGTTTTCACATTGGTCAAATGGTGAGTCTGCAGTCATATTCAATATCTTGCTGTAACTTGTACAGTATGCACATTTCCTTGTTGCTCAGTGTTGGATCAAACACAACCAAAGTAACTGAAAAATCCCACAAACCAGCAGAATGATGATATTATCAGATTTTATCACCAACATTTGGACTGTTGTAAACGTATTAATTTCAAACTGACAAAAAATATCCGAGTCTGGCAGATGTGATGTCAGTGCCTCAAGTTCCAATCAGGAGCTCAGTCAGTTTGGCACCTAACGTAGTCTGGGGATATGAAGGTCCAGCCAGGGTTCTTCTTATTTGTCTCTGCTAAAACTGTTTGTGCAGCATGAACCTTAAAACTTGGAAACTCCAAATTCTTTCATCACGTAAATCTCTAAAGTTATCTGCATCTGGACTTCTCCTCTGAAAATGTCAAATATCGCATTTTTATGACTTGCTTGGATCCCGATCATTGCTGCTTGCGGCTAACGTTATTACCGTTAGTGACACACGTGAACTCCGTTATAGGAATTATTGCCAGTATGAATTAAATCTGACATGATGTTACATGATGTTACCTTCCATGGTCATGTTTGCTATCGTTAGCTCCAGGTCCTCCTCCTCCTGTGTCAAATGTTGGACTTCGTACTCCCCGTCAGAGGCCACGCTAGCTTTTTCTCCGCTAGCGTCCATGCTAACAGAACTACAAAACTGATACTTGAACCCTGCTAGGTTTTGTTTTCTGTCCTGACCAGAGCCGACATAAACACAGTGTGTTATCAGTTAGCCAAACAACTAGGTAACAACGACAGCAGCAATAGTCTCAGCACCTAAAACACTCTTTAAAACGACATACTAGCAGCATTTTAGCTGCTGTTTGTCCGGTTTCCAGTTACCGCCAGTGATTGGCTAACTGTTAGGAAGTGACGCTGTGTCGCTGAACGTGATCGACACAAAGATCGTCTATGTAAAAAAATATTTTAAAAACTTTATTGAAATTGCAGTATAAAAACGGTCTATACCAAACACCAAAAATAAACATCTTACAAACATTGTTTATGTTAGCATGGGCTCTGTCACAATGAGCTAATCTATGACACAGCATGTGTTTGTAAAATACTGATCTCAAAAGTAACTAAAGCCGTCAAATAAATACAGCAGAGTAAAAAGTACAATATTTCCCTCTGAAATGTAGTAGTGGAGTAGAAGTATCATAAAACGAAAATACTCTAGAAAAGTATCTCAGCATTGAGTAAAGGCACTAGTTACTGATCACCACTGCAGTTTAGGGATGCATACAAAAATCTGAAATTGGAAACACTGTTTGTTGTTCTTGATTTATGTATTTAATATTTTCCAGTCATCAATTGGTCTTTTATCAGTCTGAGCAGATCTAAAAAAAACCCCAAATAACTTAGCTTAGAAAAGCAACTAAAAATGATCAGAGCATATGTCCATATGGACAGGGGGGGAAGTAGGCTATCATATGAATTTAAAATTTACAAAATTACCACACTCTGAATTTATGTACTTTACTTTGATTCTATTTAATTACACAGACAAAGATTATTCAACTAAGTGATATGTTAAAATGTATTGAGTTTATTTATATATTTTTTTATTGTTTTACTTCCAAACATCAGAAATGTCACCATCATTTTGGCAAATAGGACATGTTACATTATTTGGTGTGTGACATGTTAGCTATTGCGATTCATTATTCCAAAAAAAACCCCCAACGAAACTACGTAAATTTAGTAAAATTTGGGACTTACCTTAATAGTTTGTAAAATGTTCTGTTACTTTTTCACATTTTCTTGTTCATTACAATTAATTTACCAGTGTAATTATGTTTTCCATTTAGGTCTTATTCTGATGGTCTACAAGACCATTTCACCCCCTTGCTCATTGCACAGACATGATGCTACAGGATTAGGAAACATACGAAACCGTTTATACTTATACTATACTATTACAATATTATTCGGCGTTTTACCAATTTTAAAAGTTTAAATTTAGATATATTGAGTAGCTTTTGGAAAAGAAACACCATGCGCAATGTGCGTGAATTTTGATCATGTTAAGGTCTCTTAAGGCCAGGCTTAAACCCGAAATTTCCCAAAACACCGAAACTACAATCGGAGGAAAGAGCCGCCGAGTGAGACGTCTTCTCTTTTCCCTCTTCTCTGGCTCCCATCAGGACTTCAGTCAGTCACATGACAGAGCTGGGAAAACCTCCTGACTCCCCGCTCTTCCCCCACTCTGTCAGTCGACTGTTTTCCCTGTCTGTCTGTTGGTGTGTGTGTGTGTATGTGTGTCTGTTAGCTAGCTGTTAGCTATCATCACCGTCAACCGCAGGAACGACGCGAACATGGCGGACACAGCCAGGGACTCTCCACCGGAGAACACCGACTTCCAGGAGCTGGAGGACGGGGAGGACCTGTTCCCGGAGCCGACTGCCACACGGGAGGTGAGGAGGTGGAGGAGATGAAGGGAGGCCGAGGGGAGATGTGGCAGGCAGGGCGTGATGCTTCCAGTTGACAACAGATGGAAACTTAAAGGAGGGGAGCAGATAGGAAGGAAACCTTTTAAACGGTGACTTTCTGAATGAGGTTTGGTGCGTGTAGAAGCTTCTTTATGTTTTATTCATCCCTGCACTGTCATCATTTAGCAAAGCCGTTTAAACGCAGAAATGCTGTGAGTAACAACACAATCAGTGGCCTTCAAAGCGACAGTTACAGGAGCTGAGGAGGGTCATGTTTGTGAAGAGAAAAACGCAGTGTGTTTGCTCGCTGTCAGGTGACAGTCACACAGGTGTGGGTGATTGTGGCCGTTTCTCCTTTGTGTTTATGCTTTTTTTGTATTTTTTGAACCAATGAAAGACATTTAGAGAAGATACATAGTCCCACAAACTGTCTATGTGGTGCAAACTATTAATTGTATTGATTTTTTTGACAGAAAACCTCATTAACATGTGTTAGCTTTTAAGAAGCAATGATGAAATCTTGAATCAACTTTATTGACCAATCCTGTTGACAGAAGATATTTGAAAGAGGTTACAGCTTAGCAATTCTCAATATAATTCCACACACCACAAAGTTAATAGCAGTAACTTTTTTGTCCTCAGTACCTTCTAACATGCAGTGCCGCCAACAAGCTCCGTAAACTAAAAGTTTAGGTGTAAAGAAAGCATGTCACACCAACACAACTCTTCAGCAAACTAGCTATAAAAAGAAGCGAAGAGTAATTAATGTACAGTGTAACTTCTTTAAAAAAGTATCCTCACTGTGGATATTATGGCAGAGGCTGCAAAGAGACCAGTAAAGTAATGATAGAGTGACCCAGTATGAGGCCGTATAGGAGTAAATATCAGACTGGCTTTTAAACGTGGGCATGAGTTAAAAGAACTGAAAGGTTGCAGGACGGATGCCGTGCTGGCCTTTAGGTTTACTTCCTACTGGTTTAGTAGTAAGTAATAACTCATTAGCTGTCATCCTGTGTCTTGTGTTGTTGCGCTTGCTTGATGTTTGCCTGTGTTAGCAAAGTTGTTGACTAAAGCAAAATCAGTCAGAGGTTGTTGGCTAACTTGCACACCGGTTTCAAGCAACATGATGATGATGCTGCTGCTGGTGGAGACCTGTGTGACACCAAAATGTGTGACCTTTCAGATTCTGTGACCCCAATGGGAAGTTAAGCGCTAGAGGCTTTGTTGTCGATGTTAAGCGGCTGTAGTTTGGTTGGGTTTAGGCACCAAAATTACTTGGTTATGGTTAGGCAAACATTGTCATTTGGGTTTTGGTCACAGAATCTGATAGGTCACATATTTTGGTGTCACACCGGTCCCGCTGTCGAGCGGGAAATGTAAGTGGGCTCAGGTGCCTCTGTGGACAGAATGTTAGCTTATGGCAGAGGTGAATAGACCGAAGGGGGCGGTGACAGAGGAAGCTAAGAAGATAAAAATAGTGACCAACAAGAGATTTCTGGACGTTGGCGAGAGCTTTGTGATATAAAAGGCTGCAAGACAGACGCCCAGCTAGCCTTCTTTCTGTTGGACTAGGGTGTCTTGTGTTGTCGCACTTGCTTGATGTTGAAATCACCTTACTGATGTAATATGTTCTCCATGAATACAACACATTCAACTGCAGTCATGTTGACGTTTCACTGACGCTAGCTTGCGTTAGCTAACCAGACTTGTTGTAGCACTGAAGGAGAACTAGAGCACTGCTGCAGGTTCTTCTTTATATCACAGCGTCTGCCTTGAACGTCTCTTTCAGACTTCATTAATTTCTTCTAACATTAAAGCCTGAACTCACCACGATGCTTGTTCCCAGATGTTTGACCCCCTGAGAGTAACCCTCTGAATATAAATAAGCAGGTACAGAAACGTAATGAATGTATGAACAGTTTCTTTCAGAACAATATGTCTCAACAAAAGTTGGTTTGTTGTTGGCAGTGTCAGCTAACCAAATTACATGAGGAAAAAAATTCTGACACCTAAAACCAGATCTGTATGCGTGGGAAGATACTAGGGCTGTGCATCTTCACTGGTCTCACGATTCGATTCGATTCCTCGATGCATCATGACGCATCACCTCAAGGGTGGGAATTTCTAGGCACCTCATTACGATTATCAGACTACGATGTGATTGTAAAACGAATGAGATTAAGATGTATTTTTCTCACTGTTTGACTACTTGGTACTTTTAAAGCAAGCAAAGTATTTAATAACAATCCAAACAAGTAGGTAGTAATGAAATGCAGATATTTAATGTTACTTCATATAAATGTAGCTAACATTGCATAGCATTATAGCATTATTACAGCATTATTACTTACCTCTGCTACTGCTATTTTTATTTCTGATGCTGCTGTTATTATTATAGATACAGATGGGGGTTGAACTATGCACTTTACAATGCTTCAGACAAACCACGTTCACTCCACCTTAATGTATCTGTTCCTTTTTTTTGTCTCATCTAGTGTAGTTATATGTTTGTGTCTTGTCTTGTAAGATGATTATTGCAATCTTGTTTTGAGCGCCTTGGACCTTGAGAAGCAGCATTGGGTTCATCGTGTACTCGGATAAATGACAACAAACGAACTTGAACTAGCAGCCAAAAAACGTCCTTAATTTATCCAGCTGTTGGAAAACAACAGACACGTTAATTAGACTGAAACTAAATGCTTGTGTCTTCCTCTGCTCCGCTGCTTTCACCCTCACCTTCTGCCACCTGTCACATAGCTGTACAATTATTTTCCACACCCCTAGAAGATACCCACTACGGGTAATTTTTTTCTCTCTTTGTAGTTTGGGTGAATTGACCATTTAAGGTTTGAGCAGGCAAACGGAGTGGAAGAGGAGTGAGACCTCTGTGTGCGAACATATCTGAGATTATCCGTTTAAAAAAGTTTATCTGAAAGAAGTTTATTCCTCAAGAGTGTTGTAACTTCATTGTTGAAGCAAACTGCAACAATTGACACACACACACACGCACAGAGGACTGTTTTTCTCTTTTTGTCATGTCAGCGCTTTGGATTTCATTCCCGGTGATGACTGTCTTCCTTGAGTGTCACAACAGCTCTCTTCTGTGTGTGTGTGTGTGTGTGTGTGTGTCCTCTACTTCCCATGTGAAGAAAAGAATGAGGCTGGGTGTGTTTTCATGCCTGACACGCTGCTTTACAAGGACCAATAAACAGATGAAGGATGTTAAACACGCGCACATACAGGCACACAGTCTGAGTACTTTAAGGTGGACTGGGGTTAAGTGGAGTATTTATTAATCTCTGATTCCTCCTGTTTCCTCCTTTAGTGTCTCAGTTTGCAGGAATGTTAGGCAGAATCTCTTCTGTCAATTTGTGATATCAATCAACACTCCGTTGCCGTGTTTATTAAGCACACCTGAATAACTCTGATGCGGTCTAATACAACAGCCATGCATAATTTATGAATAATTTACATGCTGTTGAACTGTATTGCATTATACTTATGTGAGGAGTTTCAGATATTCAATCTGCCATTACTGATGTAAATTAGGACTCTATCTGGGGAGATTGCGAGTATGTTGTAAAAAAAAAAAAACAGCCCTGATTTTACAGTTGCACCTTTTTTTTGTGTGTTTTTTATTTTATTTTTTTAATGTCTGATCATTCAACACTGACAGGAATTTCCTCAGTTGTGTCCTCAGGTTCTCTTTGCACACAGCTATTTCCTGCAGCGATTTCAACCATGCTAACAGCGTGGCTCCAGGGTCAGCCGTGTCTGTTGGTTCCTTACTTTAGTCCACAATGAAATATCTCAACAACTATTAGAAGGATTCTGATGACATTTTGCACAGGCATGAACGAACCCCAGAGGAAGCATCCCACCAATTTTGCACCACCATGAGGTTCGCATTGTAGTTTTGACACATAAATCTTTCAAAAACTGTTGGATTGATTGTGATGAAATGTAGTTCAGACATTCATGTTCCTCTCAGGATCAACTGTAATAACTTTAGTGATCCTCTGACTTTTTATCTAGTGCCATCATCAGGTCAACAATTATATTTAGCCGGTTTTATCTATACTAATCACATGACCATTAGCCTCAGCTGAACTTACTGCTAAGTAGCAAATGTTAACATGCTAACAAGTTAAGTGAACGTAATAAACATTAAATTATTTCAGGAAAGTTCAGAACCACTGAGAAGGAGCAGTCTTTAAATGTCTACATTTAAAGTTTTAACATAGGGCCTGATATCCTGATGACAGATGTTTTTTAATATATTTGTGCTATTTTTTTCGATTTTCTTATTTCTAAATTAAGGGTGTACTCACACTAGGCACGGTTGCCATGAACCGGGCCCGAGTACGATTGTCCCCCTCCCCACGCCCCCTCTGGCCTGCACTCACATTGGGTTTCAGCATTCGTGCCGGAGCACGCTTACGTCATTATGGT
>JAPMOB010197331.1:0-32640 GCA_029875015.1 Lepomis gibbosus
AATCCAAGTAATGCTGGGTTACTGAACACACCATCCTTGAGGTGAATGCCGGACTACACAGCAGGTCAGCGGCACCGGACTCTATGTTGTTCAAGTCTGCTGTCATCTAAAGGAAGAATGGAGAACGAGGGAGAGAGGCGTTATTTCACCAGCTGTAAGGAGCTTCTGCCAAATCTTGTGTCACAGTCTAAGATACAAAGAACATTGTCGCCCGTTGTAAACTTTGTGCGACCAGCAAAAAGCTTTCAACCGCAAACAATTTTATATAGTAACGTAATCAGTAACCTAACTAGTTACTACCCAGTAACAAGTAAAGCAATATTATTACTTTTTTAAAGAAGTAATAAGTAACTAGTAATATATTGCAATTTCTGAGTACAACACTGTTCGCAAGAATGTGCTGAACGAACCAAGAAACTCTCATAGTCTTTCATGTGTCCATTAACACTCCTCCGCTTTGGGAAAAATTTGAACCTTAATTTGAAGCATTTGCATTTCATGTGAAGCCTCCCTGAGGAAGGAGGAAAAAAAATTTAATGAAATAACACGAACAAAGAAGGATAAAGGAGGGAAAAAAGGAACTGGAAACAAAGAGAAAGAAAAGGCTAATCAAGAACAAAACAGACATAAACTCTACTGAGAGTTCAGACTGGATTAGGACTGGGTACTGTGGATAGAGTAAGAGTGAATATCAGGACAGGCTCATACAGGGACAGACGCAAGAAATATAACACTCTTAATGACCAAGTTAATGTTCATCTTTGAGTAAATAATAACTAAAAAGTTGAAAAAGTTTAAGTCAATTACAATTATCATTTCTGTAATGTTGTTCTACTGCCAGATGGATACACCAGATAGTTATATAAATATGGGATTAGATTAAGGCATTAAAAACTATATAAAATATATAAAGTTTAAAAACGGGCATTGGCGTTAGAGCCACATGCATCATTCTTAATAGACAGAATGTGATCATGTGACAAATATAAAAAAATATAATTGTTTCCCACATTTAACTAAGGTCTAAAATACTAAAACCTGTTCTCAGAAGAGAAAATCCCTGCCCTGGGCGTGTGCAATGATGTAGCTGAGAAAATACATTCAGCGGGGTATAAATATTGCACAGTGAGTACACGGAGGGCTTTTTGGCCAATGAATTATTACAAAGCCCAGTGGCTTTATGCCAGCCTCAGAGTATATCTCGCTCAGCTTCACCCTGCAATAAGCTGTGGCAGGGGAATTGTGGTTATAGGCACGCCACAAATAACTACCAACGATACCAGGAGTCCATCACGCTCATCCCACATGTTGTGTGCTTACACTTGAGTGCACTCAGCCAGTTAGCAAAAAGAAAACACACACACACAGACGGCACAGGAGTAAGAATTGCCTGTGAGGCCTCAGTCAGGGCAAGAAAGCCCTCTTAACAACTACTACAAGCCATTATGCACATATATTTTACATTTCCTACAGTAACACATGCAGTACAGTGCGTGGCAGTGCTGTCAGGACGCAGGACTGAGAAGGAAAATGTTTACCCGAGTATTCACCTCCAGGATGCTTTGATAGATGGTTTATCCCCCTACAGAGTAAACCGTGCCAACTCCTCGCGCTCAGAAGAGCAAATCTGGATGAATGATGATGAGCCTGTTCGCTCAACATCAGTAGAACAAGGTTGTGAAATGAGTCCATCTTCTGCCGTTTCTCTGCTAAATCACCTTTAATTCACACAAGATAATCATGTAAGTCAGCGGAGCATGAAGTTAATGGTTCATACATCTGATTTTACCAATACAATGAGAATAAAAGTAGATCAAAATAAGCATCTAAATGGGAAAGAGCGTTTGCTCGGCGCACTGCATTGTCAAACCAAAGAAATGTCGGGGCAGGTTGAGTCTTTTGGTGATTAGCAAAAAAAAGCATAATCCCCAGCCTGCTGACATATTTCTTTTGAAAAGCGCCCGTCTGAAAAAGACAGATATGCTCTGGAAAATGGATCAAATCTGCTTTATGTTAGATAACAGCTAGAGGTTTTCCAGGGTGAATCTCTACTAGACCACAAACAGACGGGATTAGAGATTGAAGTACTGGCCGTAGTAGATCAGGAAAAAAAAGGAGGACAATAATAAACGATAACCCCTATATTACTTACTTAAATACAGTACAGACTTCTACCCTGTGTGCTCTGTGAATCAGCAGGGTTGTGTAGAGGCTGTGTTGCAACAAGTACACATTCCTAACCTTCCCTAATTTGTATTTATACAAAGTAATAAAAGTGCTTATTCTTTAACATTACATTGCTATT
Organism: Lepomis gibbosus; assembly: GCA_029875015.1. NCBI lineage: Eukaryota > Metazoa > Chordata > Actinopteri > Centrarchiformes > Centrarchidae > Lepomis > Lepomis gibbosus. The sequence goes on from JAPMOB010197331.1 coordinate 2,306, forward strand.
GTGATTACGAGAAAAAGCACATTTCCTCTGCAAGGAGGAATCATTTTGCAGCAGAGCCGAGCTACTGTGTGTGTGTTTAATGAAATGCACGGATTTATCTCAAGGCACTATGAATGAGGTATTAACTTTCGGTACATATTTCATGGCCGTTAACTGCACACCGGCTGCTCGTTAGTCACGTGACAGGTAATGGCTCCAGTGCATTTTGAAATGCACTATAGGATCTCACTCTTAAGCACACAAGCACACGCAGACATACAGAGAAATAAATACACAAACACAAATAGTGCAAACATTGCTTAATGCTTGTAGATATTGTTAGTTACAGAGTTCCTTATTCCACATCATATTGCAGACATGTGTGGTTAATGTCCACATGGCAAAACCAAGTGTTATGATCCAATTAATTAAAACCTCTGCATACTTAATCCGATTACAATCCCCGAAAGGAATGAAGGAGAAATGTCTCTTCTCATCTCTTTTAGTATCACACTTTTATGGGAATGCTATTTTAGCATTAGTTTGAAATATGACACTGAATCATCAAATTTATATACTTTGCTATTTTTCAGTCAAAAGGTGTTGTTATGCCAACCTGTGATACAACCACAAGATGGTGCTGTGCATCACCAGTTGCCCTTCCAGACTACACTAAGGCACATCTAGGGCAGTGCGGGTTTACCTCCCATCATTAAAGTAATTGGCTTCCATTCTCTTTGATTTGCTATAACCTCATGGATTTACATGCAAACATCAAATAAATACTGAGAGTCTTTATCAATGGCTTCTGTTTTATTTCTACACCACAAATGCACTTTGTTAGTCTTCTTTAATGACATGCACACCTCAATTAGGTGGTACGCAAATTGAGCTTATTACATGCTTATTGATATGATAAGGTAGATTTTTAATTATTTTCTTAATTTGCAGAAAAATTTCCCTTATATTTCTACTGAAAAAAGATAAATAACCATTTTAATGCTTTCATCACCCAAGACACCCAACACGTCTTCCAAAGAATATGCTGAGAAAGGAGAACTGCTTTCTGTCTGTAAATCTCCAAATGCGTGTCACAAATCACAATCATTGAAGGTAAATACATGGATGCATTTACTCTATGCAAGAGGAGGCACGGTGATAAAAGAGTATGTATTGAAATTACAGTAAAATCCAGTAGATGGCAGTCTGTCAATACAGAATCCTTCCACCCACATCCTCCTCACCCCCACAGCTCCTCTAGTAGGTGTGCCTCTCCTCATCAGGAGGGGTCCTTTACTTGCAATGTGCACCCTGCGCAGTATGACGGGTGAGCGCAAAGTGACGGCGCAAATCAACTTTTATTGCTGCTGCATGAGGTACATAAGCGATTTGAATGTGGACATTTTTTAAAAAGAGCACATGGATTAATACTACATGAGAAAGTCACTGCTTACACACACACACACACACACCTCTGTAGTGGTTTTCACTCCATTTTCTCCCCTTGTATCACTCGCACACCACCCCTCACACTTGCACAAAGCCGAATGGCGTCACTACCCACCACATACTCACACACACACACACACACTTCCTCGCCATCTGTCTGTGCAGCGGCCCGTGTCTCTGGCACTGGGAGCAGTTGGGAGCAAGAGAGTGAAAGAGAAAGTGTCTCTTGGCTCTGTAGTTCTGAGTCCCTACTTCCTCTCTTCTCTCTCCTGCTGTGCTGTTGTCTATCAAATGGTCTCATGACATCACGCTGTCTGCCGACGGGCCCTCCCTATTATCGTAACACCCATGCTTGATGCCATTTGGAGAAAAATCAAAATTCTCCCTTGCTGGAACCTTACGAGCAAAAGAAATGGAGGATATGTGCTACCGTGCTTTCAGTGATTTCGCTTCACAGTTATGAGACCTCATTTCAGCTTAGCTCATTAATTACGGGGCCACACATTTCCTCGCAAATGTTAAAGACTGCAACTCCAGAAAATAAACATGCTTGATTAGCTTATGTATGAGGCGTTTCGAATTAATACTGCAGATGGTGGAATTACACTCAACATTTCTTAAGAGGCAGAAATATAAAGTAAAAAAAAGTCTATTCATGTGACAGAGTGATCGCACTGAATCTGGATGTTGCTTTACAGACATCACTACTTCTCCGGAAGTTGTGCTACATGAATTTCTGTGCTGGCTTCCTAGTTATATTTACACGCATGAAGCGCGTCGTTATTGTGTGTGCAAAATTAAATACATATGAACGCAGGAATCGCAATATCTGCACACAACAGAATGAGAAATTCTCACATTAATATATAGGTGATTCTCTGTCATCAACTCTAGTTTCGCACTGTACGAGTTTTCCTTCTCATTTCAGTGAATTTTCTTAACCACTGAGCTCTATAAAGTGCTTTGTAGGCAGCTTAAGTAATTTGAACAAAAATGCCTTCCCTCTCTCTCATTCTCCTCCATTTAGACAGCGAGCAAAACTGACTTCATACCGGTGCTATATTCAACTGGAGTGATAAGAAATGGCAGCTATCAGCAGGCAGTTTGGAAGCCTGCATATAACTGTTATTGTGTGTGTGTATATAAAAATTGATTTATGTGGCCCATCACTTAGCAGGCGCAATATGTGGATGAATATGGGCTAATATAATATTGTAGAATGAGTGAGAGGGTTAAGGAGAGGGCCAGGTGCTGCCTCAAGGTGAAAAAGTTTGATCAAAGTCCAAAGGCATATAATCAGACATATCGTTAGTCAATGAAAGACATTATATTTCAATTTCTAAATGATGTGGGACTGTCTAGTTCCTGCAGATGCAATATAGTTTCATACTAAGAGCAGCAAGTGGAGGCAGGGACAGTATTCAGTTATAACAACAATAGTAATAATAATAATATGGGTTTGGCCTTTCTTTGCCTTTCAAAAAAGGGGGTTTATTCTTTTAGTGACATTCAGTCCCATAGTATTTTTAATTTTTAACTAAATATATTAAATTTCTATTTGAAAATTTTAAAGATTACAAGAATAAGGGTGGAGGAGTTAACCATTAACCACCAAGCAAAGTCGTCATGCGAGTTATTAATATTTTCTTCCCCTTCTAACACCCTTCTCCCCAACATGTCAAAATAATACAATAATACTTTCCTCATTAACTAAAACATTTGTGGAGGTGGTAAGGATTGTTGGTAGACATAATGTTCAATCACTCATAAGCAAAATCCTGCATTTCTCAGAACGGATCCACTGGTCCTATGGGCCACCAGTTGATTATGTTGGACAAACACAGACAGGATTGCTAAACTTGCATGTAAAAAAAAGCATACATTTAAAACTCATTGTAAACACTAAAGCCACCATCATTTAACTATTTGTCCCTGTTTTTTCTTTCTGTCCTTTTTTTGTTTGTTTTACAATAAATATTTCAAGGAAAGGCTTAAAAAAACAATCATTTTCATACAGTCCCTATCCCAAAAAACGTCTAACCCTAATCAGTGCATGCATTTGTGTATACTACACTGAATCCTAAATTATATACCAGACGAGTGTTTATACTTATTTAAATGCAAAAATAAAGCTTTTATTTACAATTTTGACAACAATCTGAGGCATTTTTTATTTGCAGTCTTGTAAAAGCTACAAGTAGCTGAAAAGCTACTTTTCTGTTATGAATATCGGTCTCTCCTCCCCTTAAATGCAGTAGGGAGAAATAGGCTTGGCGGTAGCAAACTGCCTCATGTTTACCTCTTGGCGCAGAGCTGGTGCCATGTCCAGACTTGTAAATCAGGCCCATTGAGGTAGCATAATGCTGATGATTATGACAGCCAGTCACATGGGAGTGATAGAGGGACGTTGAGTTATGGGCTTGGGGAGGATGCCCAGAACTGAAGAGTCTCACAAATGGAGAAGCACTTTCACCATAACACAAGTCCCCAGATGGGGACTAATGCTGCAGTTGGCGGCTGTGCCACCCAAATGAGTGCACATTAGCTGCTCAAAACCCACAGAATAGTGAAGTATGTTTGTTTTTTTATTTCACAGCTCTGCCGCTACACTCTATTACTGTTCTATAATATTTAAAAAAAACAAACAAACAAAAAAACAACACAGGCTGAATAAAGAGCAAGAAACAGCCAAAGTATTCTGAAAGTGCACTGACATGCAATGCATCACTTAACTCGATGACTTCAGGATGGGAAATGCATGGCCATACACTGTATTAATAGCAGAATGTACTGTTTGCATTCTGCTATATTCATTTTACTCCCATTTGCGGATGAACAATCATTCATTCGCATTGATGGTCAGCCATGATAATATAATCAGGCGTAAAACCTGACAAGGCTGGCCGGTCCGATAGATCAGAGCTGCTGACAGCAGAGATATGCACACGTCATAAACCCTCACCTTCCCTGTTTGACCCCACATCAATTTGGCTTTTTCCAATATGAATGCAAATAACAATGCATTTTTTGGTGACATGTTTATGGTTATCTCTGTATCTCCACTCGCTCCGCCTGCTGCCCCTAAATGTGCTGATGTTACCGCGCTAATGGGATTGAAAAGGGTAACCTATTGCTCACTAGTGATCAGCTCGCCAACAGCCTTCCCGCCAAACACCCCCCACCCCACCCCCCACCGAAAACGTAAACACAAGCGTCCACGCATGCCCTTGCTCGCACACACACACACACACACACCTACATGTCCTCCACCCCAGTCACTTGTGTATGCATTGAGCTGATAAGTACTGCGGTTCATTTTCCCCATGGCAAAGCACAGTAAAAAACTGGGGAGTAATAATTGCTTTGGGGGGGGCGAGACGAGGATGGCTAAATATGCTTGATTGCCTCCTAAGCTTCGGTGCTGTGTAATGAAATATGGCTGCTGCAGACAGGCTCCCGTGCAATAGCTTTCTTGTCACTTTCTGCCTGCTTTTTTTTTCTCTTTTACCCCTTCCCTCTTCTGTTCTGGCATTTTCGTCTTTGCTCACCCGTTGCCTTTGTTACAGAATGGAGTCCATCAAAGCATTTGTTGCCATTGAACACTTATCTTAGCTATAATGTAATAATTACGGGTGCCAAATCCAGCCTAATTGAGTATTCCTCACCACATCAAAACGGCAGGCGCCCTAATATTCCTCTGTTCTACAATTTAATTTGTGGATTCATTAGCATGAACAGGGTGTATAGGGAGACACCAGATAACAAGGAACTTAGCAAAACACACTGTTGATGAAGTTAGGAACCATTCACATCCTCACCTTGGTAATTATCTTTCCCTGTCATTTAGGACCCTAAAATGATTTTGTTTCCACTACTTGAAGACCTTTTAGTGCAAATAAATATCAAGTTGCCTTGTTTGCATCCAATTCTGCTTTTACATAGAAAATCTGCCAGCTACATTCACACAGAAAATTGACTCTGAATTAACACGAAAGAGAAGTTTTTGGCCAGAGAGACTACTGTAATCATGACATTCATAATCATCATTGCTAATCATCTCATTCGACTGCCATAAAGCCCTACAATAACGTTTTTAAAGATAATGAGTCAAATTAAAGCTCACCCAGTGTAGCTAAAAAAAATGTTTATCCCCTACTCATTTTTGTTGTAACCACCCAAAGCACATTTATCCCTGTTGGTTAAATAAGTAGCTAATCATTTACAAGAATATTAGTCCACAGGCTTGTATGAGCACAGCAGCATCTGCTAATGCATTTAGCAAGGAAATAGCCTGAGAAAATCTTCCCAGCACATTAAATGCAGGACTTTTTTTTCCCTCTCCCCTCTTTTGCTTCCAGAATAACTCACAAGCCTAATTTGTTGTGGTACTTACAGGAAAATGTAATTACACTTGTTTTCATTATAATTCACAAAGCCAATCGATAACTGTGGTTAAGTCATTCTCTACTGCACATGCAATTTTCTATTCCTTTAACTCAAATTTGGTTGGAAAAGAAATATTCTGTCTGTACTGTGTATTTTGTACATAATGGTGCTGAGTAAATTAACTAATTAAATGAACAACATAACAGGAGTTTTTTAATGGCAAATACTGTATGGTTAACTCCATCGGTGCTTTATTTTTAGTAAGCGTTCCTAGTTGTTTGTAATAAAAGACACAGAAAAGCCCGGCCTTTGCTCCACAAAGACAGGTTGATTAAGCTATTCATCCCTGTCCTGTTCCTCTCTGTCTTTCTCATTTATGCAGTTCTCTTTCCTGAGACGTCAACCACAGGATGAGGCCTGCGGCAGGTAAGAGACTGAAAGGAATAGCTGATGAGTTGAGGACAAGACTGATCTGACCTCTGTTTTGCATCATTTCCCATTTGCTCAAATTCCATGTGACACATCAAGGGCGCTCACACGCTGCGCCTTTTCTCTATGTTGTCAAATGTATCAGCTAAGGGGCGCGAGCGGAGTCGTGTGGCCAAATATCCATCTCTGTTTAAAAGAGGAGCTGCCCATTTTTTTTAGTGCCGAGACAGGCCAGAGAATACGTCAAGTGATATCAAATCAAGCGCTAAACTGAATCTCGACTCCAGCTCAATCCCTCCCATCTCCTGACCTGCGATGGGGCCAGGGGAAACAGACTATATCTGGCAACCTAAACCTTTTTTAAAGTGACTGAGAGAGTGAGGGAGACTGACTGGCACTGATGGGACCAGACTAGGACTGTGCGGTGCTGTGCTGCACTGCACCCGGGCCTCACAAGCCTGATTGATAGAGTGTGATGAGACTGTCACTGAGCAAGGAGAGCAGCAGAGAGATAGGCTAGATGGAGTAAGGGAAGTGGGCTGACCAGGGTAGAGAGAAATAAATTTGAGAACATGTGAAGGATGAAGTGGGGGAATGAAGCGGCTGGATGGAATGTGTTTTGGGCACATGAAGGATGGGGAGGGGGGCTCAGATACTGGAAGGCTCCACTTATATACAAGTTAAGTTTGGAGATTTAGTTGACATGATATGTTGAGAAAACAGCCTAAAAGTGACGATAACACTATGTACATACATTTTTTGAAATTCTGAAAGAGTGGTTGCGTTTTTTTTTTATAAATTACAACACAGATTACTTTAAACGATCTGCTGAAGTCTTGCGATGTCCATCTCCTAAATTTCCATCGGCCCCAAGACAATGGCGGTGAATGGAATTTTTATCTGAATGGAATTATGCTACTTTCAACAGAAACATAGTCCATATAGCAGTTCACAGGGATTATCCAGACTAACAAAGTCACATTGATTTTGAATTTTTAAAATGCCATGAGCACTATGAAAAAAATGCAATTTACTGACGTTGTGTTGGTGAAGTTCAACTAATGTAAAAAGCATTCAATGTATATACAAGCTTGTCTCAGAGAAATAAATTATCAGTGTCTGTGAATTTTCAGAGTGTTCATAATGAACGTGAAAGCAAAACATTCACTGACAAAGTGTTCCATTCGTATTTCACTTGTACCAACTAAAGCATGATTGAGATTTTTATGTTAAGTAGCTCAAAGTACTTGATTAAAGTTTGCTAAAGATTAGCATCTATTGGAAAAGTTGAATGTGACTGAAGAATGAGAGGGTTTACTTGACCTTTACCTGAGACCCCAGTCTTTTCCCTATCCTTAACCAAAGTAAATTTGTTGCCTAAACTTAATCACATGTGGTACTCAGGGCATGAACTCTGACGTCCAGTTTACTGAACCTTATGTATTCACAATCCACCGTGTCCTACATATGGTACAGTAATGCCACACTACCAGTAAGCATAAACCAAGCAGCCATTGCCTTTCAGAGAAAAGTAAGTGAAACAAATATATAAACTTAATAAAAAAAAAGACAAAGTTGGTATGTGAAATATCTAATGTTGGATATCAAACAAAAATTGGCAACATCACATTTTTTGGTTTTAATTCATCTTAAAGATACACTATCCGTATTTTGTCATGGAAATGGCCCATTATTCAGCTACAGCTCTTTTGATCCACTTAACTACATATTTCCTATACTGTATGTTGTCCATGTGAATGTCGTAAATAGTTTGCTGGCTTGTTTATCAGTCCATCAGCACCTGCTTTGGACACAATATTAGATCTTGTGGACACATGGCATCTTGGCAGTGAATGGAATACAGGCTGAGCGAAAGCCCTGTTCTGGGAATTCCACAGTTAGTGATTTCAGACTCAATAAAGGCACCATGTTTTACTTTTATCCATGCCTGAGGAAAGAAGGCTGACTCACCAGAACGCCAAAGTTATTATTAGTGCCTCACATGTGTGGAGAAAAAGCTATGTGTGTGTGTGTGTGTGTGTTTGTGTGAAAGACAGAGAGAGAGGCTGAGGCTCCAGCAGCAGTGGTAAGTGCATGCGGCAGCAGCATGAGGAGCTCTTATCTGCCGCCTGCCAAACCCTGACCAGGGCCCTGACTCCTGCACGCCCTCCCTCCCTCTGTCCCTCTCTAGCGGGGCTTCCCACTAGTCTGCTATAGGCGAGGCGGCCAGGTGAAATGAGCAATTCCCATTCAGGGACAGGAGCCCCGCACAGACTCGCCCTGTGAAATGGCTGCTCACTTTGGCAGATCAATGTACTCTCTTTCCCTCATGCACTGCGACTGAGTGATAGCCAGGAAGAGAAAGGAAGGGGAGAAATGAGTATGGGTAGAAAGAAGGGAGAGGCGGATTTGTATGTGTGTTTGTTTGTGTATGCGTGTGTGTGTGTGTCTGTGTCTGTGTGGGGTGGAGAGTGTAGGGTGTTAGCAGGGCATTTAATGATATTTGCCATGGCTGCTCTGAGTGAGTGCTGTTGGAGGAAAATAGGAAACGCTTTGCATAAACTCAAAAGACATGCAATATTGCTGTTGCCTCTTTGGGAATAAAAAGTGGCTTTCCCAGCCCCACCGGATATGAGAATATCCAGCCGCTGAACTGGAACTTTTACCAATATGAATGATATTAGTGATAATCATATTAAAATGCGTAGTTGTGCCAAAATGAATTCCATATCTCTGCAGTGATGAAACTCATTTGTCAGACATTTATAGCATAGGCACACATTGGAGAAATAGTTCCAAGGGCAAACGTGACAGACGTGTGCATCATCTGGGCTAATTTTCAACCAGATAATCATACAGACTCAATAACCTGTAGATTTACTTTTTTATACAGTTATGTACTTTGTATTCCGTGTCTTTGTTCGTTGTAACTGCATTGAAAAGTACACATTAATGTAATAAATCAGGATTGTGTGAAGCTGCTGTCCACCTATCCAATGATGTCGAAGGTAAAACAACAGCATATATTTATATTTTCACGTTTATAATTTTCTTCAGTGTATATTCCATATTGGGGAAGACCTTTAACTACACTCAATTATTCACCTTTTTCTACTCAATTGATGTAATAGCGCCGAACCACTGTCCAATTGTCTGCTCTCTATTATTAACATCATCAAATTTCACACCACACCCCCATGTTTGGCTACTGATGTTTTCAAAATGCACTTTGTTGATTGGTTATCGGTTACATCATTGTTGTGCTAAGTGATTTGTGGTCAAATATATTATTAAAAATCTCACTCATAAATCTACCATTTGCATGAATATCACTGATGATATTTTGCCCATCCGAACAAAGGCATCAGAGATGTATATAAAGTACATAGTTGCACATAGTAGTTGCGCATAGTTGCAGTGTTAGACTATTTAAAGTACTGACATATTGCAGTCTAGTGATTATTGTACTGTATATATGTTTTATGTTTTAGAGCAGTGTAAGGCTCAAGCCTCACAGCAGGGTGGCCTTAGTTACAATATCTGTTCAGACCATCAATACTAAAGACCAAGTCTAATAAAATATGGTTCATAATTTGGCAACTGTAAATGAAACAACTTTACAGGTGTAGTACTTTTGGAGCAGTGGATATTTAGAGGTCTTGTTCGAAATCTTAGTTGCTACTTAGTAATCTTTCCTTCTTCCTGCATATTCCTTCAGATTACACTCACTTTCACTTCTCATCAATAAATGTTCTTCATTTATGTAAGAGGGACAGAGAAAGCCCTTAAAAAATCCACATCAGTTAATAAACTGAGCATCTCAAGAGCAAATGTTTTAACAACTCGAACCTTATTATCCTCTCTGACTGGTTAAAACTGATCAATAACAATCTGCCCCTCTGTGGTAACCACAGTGCAGTATACTGGCTCCTTCACTCATACATGTATTTTCTTTCTTTATATGCTGACAACACAGAATTTCTTTCTGACTCAAATGTTTCAATCCCTAGCTTTCTTCTATATGCCAGTCTCCAACTAGATTACCAAACCATGAATGTTAAAAATCCCCCTATCTTGATGTAAGATTGACCTTCATCTTACCTCTTAAGCCCATTTTCACAGTCTTCCAAAGAAACTAGACCAGAACTGATGTCATGCTGTCACTCATATTGGCAAGGAATTTTCAAACCAATCTCTCAAAAATTCCCTTAAATCTCATTTACCTGGGGATCATTTGGTCATATTTTGTAGTCTTTAGACTGTAAGTTCCTGTAAGAAGAGCAAACAGCAGTGCACCTCTGTGGAGAGACAGATTAAATTTTAAAGAAAATCACCTTACTCCTGCTTGTAAATCAGTGAGTCCCTAAGCAATCCAGACCCCTTCAGATTCATTAAAGTCTGCTTGATCTGCCAGATCTATGCTGACTTAAAATGACATACTCAACAAATTGGGGAGTGGGGGGGCAATGCCTTAATGGATGAGTAATGCATTTGGGTTCCAGTTTGAACAAGGAAGTAGAGAAGCACTTGACCTGAAGCTAAATCTTTGTCTGCGTATGATATAAGAACGAGCCTTTTACAGTCGTGTCATAATTGCAGCTCAATCATTTAGTAGGACACTAACTCCAATGTGGAGATATGAAATACATTTTTACAGTTTTACTATTCAACTTTACAAGCTCGTGAAACATTTCCCAATGAATTCAAATGGAAAGGTAACAGACTTATAGATGGGCCCTAAATGAATGACTCATTCTGAAATTTCCATTGCGTTTGACAGGAAAATTAGACTTGGTGATGCTAACCTTATATTGAAGGACATGTATTTAATTGAAAAATGTGGCATACAAATTGATTTAACCTTTATTGCTACTGTTCAGAGAGTTCCCTTATTACAAAGCTGTGGCTACAAGTCAAATTCCTATGAACTATATATTTAGCCATCCTCTTCATTCTTCAGTCAACTTTTCCGTGCCATTTCCAAACTCCTGGTGCTTTCTTTCCCAAGTCTCAATCTCTCAACATCAATGAAGCCCGAGTTAAAAATAAAGTCAGACCTATGCAGACATGACAGCAGTAAAGTGCACTTGATTACATGGTTGAAAGGAAGGACAGATAGAAAGAAGAGCACAGGATAAGAAAATAGAAAAAGAACACAGCCTCTCAGCTTTGATGGTTCTGAACATCTTGAAGTTAGAAAGTCCCGTTTGTGTGCAGTCTTGGCAGAGACAGGTGCGGGAGGGTGGGATCTCGGTCATCAGCTGTCAAGGCAGTAATGAACAGTGTTTACAAGTAATACCATGCGCTGCCACATTTCAGGGTGTGAAATGTCAAAGTGTCCATTTTCCCCAAGCTAGTCAGAAGCCAACACTGTCAGGGCTTCCGCTGTAAACAATATGAATAGAGAGGCAAGACAGCAACAAGGAGCTCTCTCCATTTCGCCCATTACAGTCGGAGTGAGTGGGAAAAGAGTGGTAGAATGTCAAGCCTAGAAAAATAGAGATGCCTGCAACAGAGTGGATTCCATTTGGCAGACACATAATGATAGCTGTTAAACAAAGCTGAGGGAAGGAAAGCAGGAGAGGCAGGGAGAGAAGGAGAGAGGGGCACAAACTTACGCAAAGACAGACAGAGGATACAAGACAGACAGGCAGAGAGACACCTGCTGTTGCATCACCTGCTGTAATAATAGCGCTGACATTCAAATAGAAAGCTCTGACAATAGGAGCGGGCTGAGGCAGCACCCAGTATGCAAATAAAAAGAACACATCAGGAAATATTAGCTAGCGTCAGGACTTTTCATAGCACACATTGAAAACCACTTGACCCTTTGGCATTCCCACAAGTGCTTATGTACTATGCGTCTGCGTGCATATGTGTGTGTGTGTGGAAGCAAGCAGTTGACACATTAAATGAGCTGATTTACCACTTAAGTCTATTCATTTCAAACTAACTGTGCCTCTAAGGCAATGAATAGAAATACATTGGTATTGTTTCTTTGTTTACGCTGTATATAAACGCAGTTAGAGTACTGAAGTTGGCTTCTAAAGCAATTAGTTCAACCAGTGCTGCAGTGTAGAGGGTTTGGTTTTTTTGATTGGCATTCCAATTCCACTCACACTTCCATTCCGTCATTCTTGCCGTCACGATATCTTGAATACGCAGGTTAAACATAATTCAAAAACGGAAAGGATCATTAGTTGGCAAATTCATTCTTGACTCTCCCTTTCATGCACCCAACATGGCCCCAAAGGGCCTATCAATCAAAATCAGGTTCAGCTGATATCACATTCACCATTACACATATTTTATTCCCTTTCAAGTGCTCAGCAGTCTTTTGTATCAATGTAGACCTATGGTGATTGGGGTAGAAACTTTCCATGTCTGAACTCAGTGGGGTTTGAAGGACTGCAGACATCAGCAGATCCTCGCTGATGCACAGGTCAATACCTATTATAGTAAAAGCAATAGTCAATGTGGTGCTCTCACATTACCGTCTCTAGCTGTGCTCGCTTTCACACTTTCTACAGCCCTTTTATGACAGATCTGATGGTTTAACCACACTGTGATTGTTTGTCTTGTCAGATTTTTTTTCTGCATTGTGAGGGCAAAATAAAAAAAAGATGGGGCATTGAGTAAAGAGCTTCACATCTGCACTATTCATAGAATAGACTATTATGGCCTGCGGTTCAAAAGTCTACATTGATTGGGTGTTTGCAATCAGTGCTCTCTAATAAAAGGCCTGTGCATGGTGCGTAGGCTTGCCATGTCACTACCACTGTTTTATATGACTTACAAAAATTCCCCTTAATAGCCTTGACTGTATTTAATAACTGTTCTTGACTTCTTCTCCTCAGTCCACCTGCATGATCATCAACAGGCCAAGATACTCAGGCCACTTTTTTCTGCCTCTATCAATCTGCAGTTTTTTGCACTTAACGCAATAATGTTCCATTAAATTGCTGCTTTTCTGAGGAATGTTAGCTGTTGTGTTTCACATAACTCCCACATTCAAATGAAATACCATGATATTCCTCTGTTTGCACGAAGTGGTGTAGATGGCAATAGAAACCATGTATAGATTCATCTTTTTTTCCCTTTATAAACAGTTATGTTACAAGTCTACTTTAGTCTAATACAACTGCAACCAACTTTTGCAAGGATATGACACATAGGCCTCATGATGGACATTTGATATTTCAATGTTTCATTGTGTAGTGTTTGATACTTTTTGTTATTATGGTACAGTTAGGTGAAGGTAGTTGGGAAAGTAGATGGTTACCATAGGTTGTTACAGGTGTTTCTTATCTGACTGTCCTTGGTAGGCCTTCATCTCAGGACAGTTGGTTCCTACTCCCTTCCTCCCTAAGACAGCTGCGTAATATCTTTAGAGTATAAAGTCATCAGTTTCTTCACCGGCTCTTTTGTCTTACATTCTGCAGACTGGTTGGTCTCTGAATGTTTGTCTGACCCTTTGCAAAGAATAAAACCCTTAAAGACATCTGAATTCTGTATTTCAGAAGACTCACTAAAGGACAAATTTCTATTACAGCCTTCAGTTGGATGGTGGTATTCAGTAGTTCTGCAATCAGCTGACAATGACCCTGCACAACTTCTTTCACTTTTGTGGAAACAATATAAATATAATAAATGAAGGCCTAATTTGGAGCCTTGTGGCACTCCATATGTTAAATCTTGCAAATTATTTCTACTTTCTCAGTACTATAGTATGAAAACTTTACCAAGTATCAGATGTTGTGTATTTTACAATTAACAATTTAATAAATGTGAAAATAAAATATGTTTTCATTCACCCAACATCACAATGTTGGTTTACATCTGTATCACTATAAGCAGTTCATGCTCAGCAGATATGTTGCAGTCCCGTTTCCCTATTAATCACAATTCTCCAGCAGATTGAATGCCATTTTTTAGTGCCAATGGAGGAAACACTGTGATGTTTATATAGTGAGGCAAAAGGTATGGTTCAATTGGTGTCTGATTTTCAAGTTCAATCCACACAACCAACAATTAATACAGGTTTTTTTAACTATGACGACAATCTTTGGTTTTAGTTGCCTCAAATGTAACCATACCTAGAGTGGGATTTTTTTTTAAATGCAATGCAAAAAAAGATTGTCACTGAATCCTGGGTTTAGCAGAATTGTCCAATACCAGAGATCTGTCTGCCAATGCGGCGAGTAGATTAATATTGTCATAAAAAATGGCGTAGCAATTATTGCCATTGTGCTTGTCACTTGTTAAATCTTACTCGTACGTAGAGAGAAATTATTAAAAAGAACAAGACGGCAGAATGTGAATATCTGAATGTATTCAAAAAAGGAAATAAAGAAAGAAAAGAAATGCTCTGATTTATACAAGGGAGCAGAGGAGCACAGACAAGCTTGAGCGACTTTAAAGTTTTCTATGGGAAATGAGATTTGGAATATGACAGAGATCCTAATATCCTTACACACAGCTTCTCAGCATGTATGCTAATGCCCTGTCCTGACCACTAATACACAACGGGAAAAGTGGGCTAAATAAAATGAAGGAGGAAGCTGTGAAATATAATTCTGAATGCCTATAACGACTACAGTATCAGCCGTCTTGGATCTGTACTTCTTCATTCGGATGTTCTCATTTGTATCCACACCTGTGTCATTCACAGCCTTACGTCTTAACCTAATTTCATGGTCTACGGGTTTGGATGGATGGCTCTGCTGCAACTTGAGGGGAGGAGAGAGAGTACCATGAATGGGTGTGTGTGTGTGTGTGCGCATCTTTGTGACTGTGCACTCACACAATAACACACAATTGTGGAGGAGCGAATGAGAGAGATAAAGAGTGAGAGAGGGGATGCACTGCTACAATAGCATAGAGGATTGTAGTCACGGCCAGATATTAACCTTTTGACCTTGTACTTTTCTGTTAACAAAAATACATTAAGCTCCTCTGGATTGCTGACAGTGAATTGGGTTTTACAGACTTTCACTGAGCGTGACTGAATGATCAGAGGTGAACCCATTTTGTGCTAATGTGCTTCAATTACAGTAAAAGTCTGCTAAAAAACACATAAGTTAAAGTGAGATGATACACTGCGGGAATTTGGTAACAAGCTAATGTTATTGCCATTCTTGATCTGAATGTTACATGAACCAATCTCAACTGGGAAAGCTGGACTGTACTGTTATGCGCACAATAACCATGAAATCACAGACAAAATAAACTGTTGATGAGATCACTGATATTTCCGGAAGTGTAAGTAATTCCTATTATAATAACTACTGCAAACTGTTCAAAGAGCTTTGTACAGCATAATGGCTGAAAACCCTTTTTTGTCAATGTAATTGCTCAGAATATTCTTAAGCAAAGTGTCAGCAATGCCCTTTCAGTTTGCCAGGATATCTTCTGGTGAAGCGGCTTATTTAGCCAAACCAGGCATGACACCAATTATACTGGAGGGAAATCGATTCCAACAAAGCATTCTGCTGGGACAAAACAAAACAAAAAAATATCAAAGTGACTGGATGTTTTGCCTGCGACGAGCAGCAAAATCATTTTGTACTTTAAACTTAGTTTTTAAGCCAGTCAAGTAATTCTTGAAGCTATTAAGAGTATTCTCCAGCGTGACAAAAATTTGTTGATACAAAGACAGACAGTCAAATAAGCAAGAAAAACAAGCAACAAAGAAAATATTAAACTGCAATGGCTTCAACAATTTTGATGTAACTCCACGAGGATGATTAAGGCCTAAATGTTCTGTTCCACTAAAGTCCAAAAGTCAGAATTCAAGATAATTGCTTTTCCGCCCATTAATTGATAAAGTTGGTGACATTTGATTTAAAGAAACTGTGGTTCAATATGCAAATTTATGTCCACTCTCAAAGGTCTGTTTTATTTTCATTCAAGTATTTACTTTTCACATACCCTGGAAAAAAAACACTAATAAAAAGTGATATCAGAATAGAATGAATATGTAGGTGATTTGTAACCTCATCTTACCAATAACTTTTGATTTCCCTCCTTTAAATAAAACATTTTTAAGAAACAGGTGATTATTTGTGCACTAGGTAAGGCAGAAATTTGCCTTGACAGTAATTTTGTCCTTTTTAATTCATGTACAGATTCTGTACACAGTGAATTCAAAACTTTATATTAATTTGTAGCTAACCTTTGTGTGGCACAGTGTCATAAAAGACCACCACCATTGTATTTTATCATCTTCTACTTTGCCTGAGGCATTTCATTCTCTATGTTGTCATTATACATGTGAATTTTGAAGTAATGAAAAGCAAAAGGGGAAAAAAGCTGTAAGTCACTGTTTGCACAAAGCTTATTTTAATTACTGTAGTATCTCACTTGTGCTCTGATGGTACAGTCCTCAATGAAATGTACAGTACTGTGAATGATTAAATTTATAATAAATATGCTCATTATCCTCCTTTATATTCATAATCCCACAATGGTTTCATATTCTAATGACAACTGCACCACTGTATTTAAGTTATAATAAGTGCATGTAATTACTGATATTATGATAATGTGTGTGTATTATAATCCAGTAGTCCATTGTGCTGAACTAAGCTACATATCCACAGTATTCTTGTGGTCGGCAAAACCATAACTTCAACTCATAAACGACCGTATACGAAGTGCTAGTGATTGTTCCTGTCCAGTTAAGTTTTAGGCTGTCTGCTGCCTGGTGCCACTCGATGTCAATCTTCATTCCTGTTTTCAGAGTCTGTCGAAGATAGATCCCTCATATGTCAAAACCACACAGACCATTTCCTGGAGTCCGCTGTGACTGTCAGGCTCCACGAACCATGAAAGCCGCATATGTGATGCCCGAAATTACCTCATCGTAGAACTATCCCTTCAAGAGACTCTAAGACACTTTTAGGCTGTACTTTGCCAATAGTGGGAACTATTTCACATTCTCAGGCAGAAACATAAAATAAATCCATTTTACAGTATGTGGGTAGAAATTGGGTTGAGCCTGAATTATCAGGTTAATGGTGTCCAGGACACTGAGTAGGTTAAATCATAGATTTTGCAACGGAGGATGATGCGTTTCTGGCATTTTAATGAGGCGCCCACAAAATACAAAGTCAAAAACACTGTAAATCTGTGTGAATTTTTGGAATGTGTTCTATAATGTCAGCACTCAGTCTTATAATCTGTCTCCTGTCTTAACAAGGGGTGTCTGAGGCAAGAGTGGGGAAGAAACCCAACTCTCTCTGGTACAATTATAGAAGTGCACTGCAGTCACTTAGCCCGCTAATACACGGTGTGATATTAATTACTGTTTGTAAACAATGCACTTTGCAGAGATTATTGCATGCACTCGGCGTCCTCCATTTGTGTTTGGTAATTCTCACAAGTGATTAAGTGGTGAAGCTAGGACAGCTGTTCAAGATGAGTTCATTGGCATGTTTAATTAATTGCACTTGAGATAATTATTCAATCATTACTTTGATTAATTTTCTGCGTCCCAGATAATGCATCAAACGTCTGCTTGATGTCAATAGTTTTGAAAGCGTGAGCAGAACAAGGCTAACCCTTTTTGGGAGCTTGGACTAAATTCTGCTTTGTGAAGAAAATTATGCCAATGTCAGCTGGCCATGATAGGAATTCATTATTATGCCTGTATGGTTGATTTAAAGAAAGCTAATGCTCGCTTAATGATGTGCTAACAACTAACACCTGCATGAGCTGCCTTTTTGTGTTTCCAGAACATCGACAACACCCTGCCACTGCTCACTTCAACGTTTTGAGTCGATTCAGTCTGCATTATGTTAGAAACATGCTTATTCTTCACCCCCTCAGATATGCAGGGTAGTGGCAACATCCAGCTGAAGGAAAGCCAGGCAAATCGTTTGTGAGAGATCTTGTCAAACAGATTAATTCCCACCCTGGGCCTCGGGGTTCTGGACCGTTTTTCTGTCATGCTGCTTTGCCAGACTCCCTCTTGATAATACCCCAAAGATAAAATTAATTGTGCAGGGAGATGTGGGATGGGGAGTATCTAAAAAGGACCTTGAGCAACACATGAAGCTCTCTTTTTCTCTCCGCTCCTCTGCATGTGAAAACACAGAAACAATCAAACCGTCAGAAGCATGACACATTGCACCAACGATCACTTACTTTGTTAGGAAGTTTCTGGAAGTCGGAGTTCTGAGAGAGATGTGAAGGGACAGAATTGACCCTCATGCAATATCCTCGTCTAACAAATATCTATCCTCAAATTACCATCAAAACGGAATCCCTCACTTCATCAGCAGTTTACACAAGGGAGCTGGCACACCAATATTTGCCTGCAACTAGTTGTAGACAAATATTGTCAGTCTAGTTGTACATCTGCAAGTTTAGGAACATGATCTTCTTTTCTTGTTCAGAGTTCAAATGAACTAAAGATGTGACAGCTGTATCAATTCTGGGCTGAAATCAGTCCGCTGAGGAATGTCAGTACCGCAAGAATAAGAGTGTACAGCCATGCTAGTGGCTCTCTGAGGCTGTATATTAGGGAGAACAGTGCTTTGAGCTAAATACTAGTGTCAGCATGTTAAAATATTCACAATGACAAAGATGGGAATGTTTTGCACGTTTTAGTCATTAACTAAACTATTGGACATATTTCATTTTTGATCTGATGGTGGCGCTACATGAGAGGTCAGCGGATCACCAAAGTCAATAGAATTCACCCTGCCATGGTAATGAATGTCAAGATTTTGTGGCAATCCATCCAGTAGTTGCACACCGCTTGTTAAAAACCAGTCCTCCTGGAAATACTGCCCGCTTAGCTTCACTATACAGTATAGCAGTCAAATGCAGTCACGCTCTTAAGTGAAGCAGACCTTTCTCACAACCTCCTGTCACTGCAAACAGCTCAGAACATTCGCTAATCCCTGCTGTGACAGTGTGCAAGCACACAATGTCTCGGTCTTTCATCACCACTGGCCTTCAAAAGCCACCGAAAGAGCAATTTAACCAAGAAATATTCTATGGAGGGCAAAGCAGAAGAGCAGGTAGATTGTGGCAGCTGTACTTTTGTTTTTCAATAGCCCCTTGGCACACAAGTTGCCCCCGTCACCTCTACTGGCAGCTGGTGCAAACGAGCCTTTATATGCTGCTGCTAGATACTGTGACACTGAAACAAAAGTGTTGCTTTTGGTACTGTCATGGTCACAACACACCAGCGACTGCTTCGGAGATGGATAACGCTTGTAGTACTACTAGAGCTTAATTCAGGGTTTTGTCGGCTACTGCCTTTTCTGCTGTGGCAAATGCAGACTACAGTGACTTAGCTGTTGTCGTTGTTATTTTCATATATTCATATATTTTTGTTTTTTGCAGCACATACTGAGATGTTGGCACTGTCAAGATTTATAATGCTGTATGAATAAGAGATGAGATCAGTGAATTGTTTGTTGGTACAGAATGCACATTCGGCGAGGATTCTCTGAAAGTGCAGTGCAACAACGTGTCTGTGTTTACAGCAAAAGAGTCCTTGCAAAGAGATTTATGTTTGGCGGTTTCCCTGGATCGACATTCGGATCTCATTTTAGTGAGCATTATATACGCAATGATACACAACCCACATAAACACTCGCAGTCCCTGGGCAGCCCACATCCAATAGTTTTGAGCTCAAGTTGTCGCCGCTGTCACAGTGTGACATCATCAACTGGGCAGGCAGCGTCCCAGTGGTGTCCTCCTTTGGAGCTCGAGATATCCTTCAGCAGAGCTCATCCTGTGACGCTGCTGTGTCACTCAGGGGCCCAGACAGGCGGTGCAGCAAGGATGACAGCCCGGGAATGAGAGCTCAAGAGCAGGTAGAAACTATTGACAGGACCCTGGGGAGCAATTATGAGTGAAGCCCAAGGGCTTGCTCAAAGGAACCAATGGCTTGTTTGAGTCTATCAAAAACACAGCTTAGACCCCTGTTAAGGGATAACAGTTATTGCTAGTTGGCTAGTCACAAAGGTAAGTCTGATGCTCAACTCTTGACAGATTAATCATATAAACCCCACGGTGTTGTCAAACTTAAGAGTTTAGCTTAAAAGTAAATTTAACTATTTGGCTTTTCTGGCAGTAAAATCATGTCAGTTGTCATCTGTGAATCTGTGAAAACAGTAAATTTAGTGATGTGATTAACAAGCTGACCTTTTGTGAGCTTTTACCCTCCTCAGCAGCTATATTCTTAAGCCTGTAAAAATCCAACAGGAATAAATTCAATAGCTGCCGTTGACACTCAGGACATCACTCTCCATAAAATACCTGCAAATGATCAAGGCAGACAGATAATGGCTTGGAAGAGGACTCGGCTTGCTGCCCTGTGACAGACATTTCCAATTAAAAAGGGTAAATAACTTGAGATTCATCTATTTCACCCTGTCCCAAGATTTATCAGTCCATCATGCTTTAAATCTGTTCACCCTTGAAATGGTAATATCACAGATTTGGATTTTCTAGGCGAAGAAAAATGTCATATAGTACCAATATCCTCACTCCTATTTAAATCTCCCTGCCATGTCTGTATTAGAGCTTTCATGAGGCAACCCAAGCATGGGGGCAGGGGGGCTACAGATATCAGTACACCAACATGATACAGTAGCTGGGACTGAATCTGCAGGACTGCTGGATTTGACTTTGTAGGCTGTTTCACTGTTTATTGTGGATCTACATGTGTCCACATCAGGAATGGAATCCTCGTCACCTGACCAAATAGCACTATGTCTAACTGCTATGAACTACTACTATATCTTATATGAATATGAAAATCTAATATTTATGGCCTAATGGATTAGACTCCTTACATTTCAGTCAATGTTTTTGTGTGTGTTTTTTCAAAACCCGCGGTAGAAATAATCCAGGTACAATGAACAGCAGAGCACACAACTCTTATAAAATGTAACAACTCCTTAAACATGTAATAAAAACTATAATGCACATATGATTGATATTGATATTTCGTTTTTTTTAAAGTAGGTGGAATACTTTATTTCTTTTTGTCAGCTGTAATAGAGCGTAGCGTTAGTTCAGGCAAAGTACTGTAGTTGTCCTTGCATTACCTGACTTAGATCAGCTGTTTCATTCATGCTTTAAAGTCACTGGCTCATTCACAGCTGTGTAGCTATCAGCTGACTAGTATCATCCAATCATATTCATGTAGGTATACAGCATGGCCATTATAACTTCACTATTACTTTGCAGATGCGTTCATACCAGTATTGCTTTTAACCATCCCAACCTTTTGAGAGCCTTTTCCACCAAATCTAAATGTGTAAATTTCTAAGAATGGTTAATTCCTTGACTTGTCTCTGACTAGGTATAGTAAAGAAAATCGCTGTAACAACAAAAAACAATTCATGTAGTCCAGTTTCGTACACAAATCAAACACCCAGAGACTTTTACTTTCCCAAGTTAGCCAAAATTGCCTGGTTAACCGTGACCTAAATCTGGCACAGCTGGTTGTCCTATATCCCAAAAATCCAGCCACCTTTTGACCTCTGGTGTGAGAACACAACCAAGGGCACCTATATTCAGCAGCAATGAGTCCAACTTAGCTGGGTACTGTAGATTAATTCTTACATTGCCTTTTTCGATTATCTTCAGCCAACATTAACAGAATGCTGCATCATGATAGTGGGGACCATCCAAGGGGGGAAAAAAGGTCTCTCTTTTTTGTAAATAAAGTGACATGACTCATTAATGTGATGAATGACCATGCAATTCCCTAGGACCCCAACATCAAGCCCTCTCCCACAACCCCCTTCAGGCCTCTCGCGGGCCATTCCGGGTGAAAGCCGAACATTTAAATGTGTGGCTCTAAATGCTGAGGCAAGCAGGTCCGCCGGCCTAATGGTTGCTCCTATCAGCTGTTGAAGCTCCCAAGGACTCATTTCCCTGTTAACATCAAATCATTAAATTCACCCTGTACTCCGTCACTTAGAGTTATAGAAAGATAGATAGGAAGACAATGAGAGAGGGTAAACTTAAGAGAAGGAGGAAAGAAAAGGTCATTGTCAGCTGTAAAGGCTAAATAGGCCACATAATTAGGTTGAAAATAAATGGAATCAAAACTGACAGTTCCCTCTGGTCTTAATTCCATCTTGTTGACCACAAATGCAAATCACTAAGTGGAATTTTAACTCATAAAGGACGGGATCAATAAAATATGATATGTCACTGTCAAAGCACAGGACCTGAGATTATTCTGCTGTATTTAAAATGTTATTACATCTACATTACCATCATACCTTGAACTTGAATACACATGCAGAAGGAATCTGGAGTTTAGTTTTTCTGTTGCTTTTATGAGTAAGCAAAGTTGAAATGGTGAAATGTGTGCGCAGCTTCAAAAATAAATTTTATAAAGGCAAACTATCCACATATGCTTTTGTCCTTTTAGATGTTCAGTCTCTTTGGGTAAAGGTAAACTTGATGTACACAAATGTGTTCACCCATTGTGTTATTCCGTGCCACCTCAAGCAATTACACTCTTCAGCTGTTTCTCTCAGTACACTAAGTGCATTTGGTGTTTGAAGAAACATCTGATGTGTGCCACCTCAGGGTACAAAACAACTGTCCACAATTATCTCCCATCTTTTGCAAAAAAAGTTTAATAATCTCTGATATATGTAATTTAAAATGCTCATCGTGGTGGTGTGGTGTGCAGCAGTTCCCAGACAAATCACGTGTTTTGCTTTCAGAACTTTCATGCGTGCTTGCGCTTCTGGCTATGCTTTTCTGTTGTGCTAAATGTGCACAGGTCCACATAAATCACTTGCTACAGAATATCTAAATATGGCAGCCCCATTGTATCACTGGGCACACTACATACCACAGTGCCTAAGTACTGATTACACGCAATTATGTGCAAACAGAGACTGTTCATACAGTAGAAGCCATTATAACCCGGCCACTTTAAAGACACTTACAGAAGTGTCCTACCCTCGTTGCCAATGGGTGACTGGACTTGGTTTCTATGGGAACCAAATTGCAACACAAGCCAGTAAAATGAGGATGCAGCTGCAGCTCACATGATAAGCAGTATGAAGCAAAATGAATGTAAATCTATTAAAACTAATAAAGGAGTACAGAGAGAGGAGCCAAAGGATCAGTCACTAAAAAGAGCCAGACACTAAAAAAAAGAACAACACACTTTGTTTTAAAGAACAATTGGGAAAATAGCCAGACATGGCACAGTGCACTCTAGGGGTGTTTGACTTTCCTTCTTGAATTACTTTGACATCTGTAATCTTGATGTCCAAGGCAAGTAGAGAGATAGCAGGTGGAAGCCATCATGTTTGAACTATTCTTAGTTGGGGACAGTATGAAGGTTCAGCTGCACTGTGAGTTTGGAATTGCTAAGTTACAGTGCATCTAAAAAGATGAAATAAATGACTTTATCAGGTTGCCTCTTCTGCATTCAGACTAGGGCTGAATGTTTGATCATTTTAAAATCAAAATTGCGATTTGAAAGAACCCGATTAGCAAATCGTGAAGATGGCAATTGAAATGTAGGTCAATTATACAGCGCATCTGACCCATTTTAAACACTCATGCAGTTAAACATTCATTCCGTTGTTGTCCTTGTGTGACAGACCTGCACGCCAATCACAAACGTCATGAGCTCCTGTTACAGTCCTACTCACTATTCAGAGTGGGCACAGGACTTGTACATTTCACAACAAACAAAACTAGAGGATAACGTAGGACTAACACTGAAGTGTTTTAGCAGCAGAGCGTTTAGCTGAGCTACGTTCTTGAGATGTTATTCCTTTCTTGTGCTTCTACTACGGATAACATCTCTCTGAGACAGTTTTGTGCTGCTCTCCACAGGCTACATTTTGCACATGGAGCACTTCTCAACAAGAATAATAATAAGAATAAGCGTTGTGTGCCTGATTTTTGATTTCAGTTAACCCTGATTTTTGTGCTTTTTCTATGGTTAAGTAGGCTACATTGTTAAATTGTTTAATTTTTTGTTTGTTTTAACCGTGTTTAATGTTGAAACCGGGAGTCTTCACAGGGTGCTCTATTTTGAAAATCGAGCAAATTCTCTATGCGTATCTGTGTCTGACTTCCTGCCCGATTCATCTGCTTGATGCGGCTTCTGTCAAAAATAGACTGGCAGTGAATATTGAACTTTAGCTAAACTCTAAAAAAAACAAAAACAAAAAAACCCCCAATCGAATCGTAATCGCCATATCTGGCAGAGAAATCGCAATTAGATTTTCTCCTCAAATCGTTCAGACCTAATTCAGACCTAGCATTCACTGGCAATATACCTTTAATAAAGAGCAAGTTCTTCTGCCTTTGGATTGGGGTGGTCATTTTAGATGACTGATTTGATGATCTGTTAGACTTTGGAAAGTGTAGCCGATAAACATAGTGATAGACTAAGATTATGTCAAAAGCACATGCATTTATTATTAAGCAGCATGTGGTGCATTGCGTGCTGCATATAGTAAGTACTAAAGTAAGTGTAGGAAGACTTCTCTTCTATTTCTTTACTAACAAAATGCATGTGATTGTTTTTCATGGAACCTGTGAATGTCTGTGCCTTCATACTACCCTATTTGTGCATGCGTGCACATGCATCAAGTGTGGGCAAGTGTGTGTGTATTCTGTAAAGTTGAAAGACGATAAAAGTTGAAGCACCAGTCAGATGCCTCCCTCGAAGGGCTGGCTGTTTTTGGCAAGCGAACTCCTCACCCGTGTGCATGGTATGAATAGAATAGAAAAGCAAATGTGTCCCTCCTTATGGTAGGTCAGACTACAAGGCAGTCCAGTCCACATTCAGGGAGTTTATTACAGTGCTGAATCAAAAACAGAATTTCAACACAGTGGCATATGAAGCTCTTGCCTCAGGGGCCTGATTTCCTCGTTCTCTGGTGTTTTAACAATGAGGCTGCACTTGACAGTCCAACTGAGGCAGTCATGTTTAAATGGCCCTTGAGTTCAGCCTGTTTTGTGTAACAGAGTTAAAAGCGCCACAGAGGATCTTTGTCAACTTCCTGATGGCTCACCCTGCAATAAGACATAACTAGATATACATTGAAGTCATCCAAAGTTGTGTTTCTTGTATAGTTTTGAAGCTACTCAAGTGTAACTTGAGCACTGGATGGTCAACCTTTATATGCTAAATGCCACTGCCATACCACTCCATTTGGGTAATTTTTTGTTGTGCCTAATGCTTGTTAAACAAGCAACTTTGTGTACCTCAAGTGCACCTAACATTGAAGGTAAACATTTAAATTTCAACCCATAAAGACATTACACATTTTTTAAAGGTACAGTGCCCACGGCACTTTCTTGGTGCATACTACTAAAGAATGTTAACGCAGGACCATTCTACAGGGTTTAAATTTGTCTGGTGCTCAGCCTTAAGATCAACGTTGGAAATGGAAGCACAGGGATTGGATTAAGTGCAGTGAACCTTGACAGAATCACCGTTTACCGCATCTCGTGATCACCTAGCCAGACCAAACACTACTGCAAGTGGTGGAATAGGCCTAGGAAAAACACTGGGATAAGAGCTAAACTAACCCAGCTTGGCTCTAGTAGACCAAGTGAGAGAGATGACTAAAGTTAGCGGGTAAACAAGCTAAGTTTAGCCAGCTAGCTGCCTGCAAAAGGCAAGCCAGCCAATCTACCAGCCAGACGAGCCCAGGGAGTCTGGATGAAGTAGCTGATACGCTTATCTAGTCAATACAGTATTTTGCTATGTTAACTAGCTATAAATATGTCCATACTAGCAATCAAGCTAACACTAGCTAACATAAGCCAGCTAAAACCACAGTATCACAATATATTTCAAATGCTTTGCGGTAATGTTAGCTTTGGCTTTGGATTTTGTGTTTGTGTTGTACTGGGTTGTTGTGCTGTTGTTGGCGGACTCCATTTTGCTAATGTTAGCTAGTGTTGCACAGGAAAGAGAAGGCACTTGGGAGCGTGCATAAATGTCACATCCTTTAGATTTCAAGAGAAAAAACGTGCCAAGTCTTTTATATTAGAAATCAATGCAGAGGCTGTTATAGGCAACTGAGAAATCTGGGTTAAATTACAATCTGTTCACATATTGGCAATACAAAGAGATTAATATGTAAATTGCTGGAATAGCATCAGGAAAATGTGGTAATGTTGGAAAAAGTCATCTTCTAACTTTCTTAATTCAGTTTGGCCTCTGTTCCAACTGTATTAAATCAGGCATGCACCTGTATTTCAGCCACTACCAAACTGCTGCCACAGACGGGATGATCCTCTTAGTGCCTTTGCAATCTGGGACACTATTACCAATACTTACTTTTGCCAATTTGCTCCTGGGAGCCCATGAGTCCTTGCCTTCATTAAGGGAGTTTCTCATTGATCAATCACTGTCAGAAGAGTTGCTCTGTAATTGCACTGTGGTCTAATCATGACTGACGTCCCTCCTCCTGCTCTGTCACAGGTCTCAGGAGAGAGAATGTTCCATGAGTTTCACACCTTCAACCTCAAGGTAGGCCTTAAGGATTTTACTTTATCTCTGTGGTTTATGTTTAGAGGTATATGGTTTTATAATGGATGTTATAACTCAAACTGGAACATTGGTGGAGGTGATGGGCACAGGTAAGTTATGACGGGTGATGTGAGATGGATTTTTTTTTAAATATTTTGTTAACTATTTTGAGAAATTGTAAAAATCTACTTTTTCACATGCAACCAACTATGCAGTATTAGCAATCATAGAACTATGACCATGATAAAAAGTTGCACAATACACTCAAACTACAATACAGCAGGGTTTCAGTTGCAGGACTGCAGGTTCCTGGCTTGAGTTCTAAATATTCATCAATCATGCTGCATTTCATTGTGCACTGATTGATATTTGCTGTAGCACTTGCACTCTGTCACATTCTGTGAATAGGCCCTTACATCTGTTAAATGTATTGCAGTGAATGTAAGACAAAACACAAGTCAGGACTGCAATAAATTAGTGACCTGTGACGTCTTTACTGAGGTACAAACAGTATTCTACTAGCAAACCTCCTTACTAAAATAGTTGCCTGTATAGCAAATTACATGTTTTGTTGTATTGCCCTTAATGATTGCTTTCTGCCGGTGTTTTGTTGTACATGCGCACAGTATATACGCTAAGTTTCCCATCTGATTCCCTAACATCACACCCTATGGACCACTAATACATAGCACCAATATACTGTATATACGAAAATGTTGCACACATGCAGACGCACACCTCTGGATACAAACACGCAGACACAGTATTGTGTCTAAACGCTAGGTTGCCTTGTTTAACACCATTGTTAGCTCTGACAGGCAACCTCTGTAGCCCATGCAGTTCAGATGTCAAGCTGATTGTGTTTCCTCATTGTTATTGAGACACTGTGGCAAATTGGATCTTTTTTTTCGTAATAATTGAGCATTGTAAGGAAAACATCACAATTTCACCTTACAAAGTCCTCTACTCCACTGCCCTCCGATCAAAAGGTCATGTAGCCTACAGAAATATGACACTAAATCATACTATTTACTGTATAATGACCAGAGAGATGTCATTTGTATGAGACGGATGTTTATGGCCATTATAACAACACTCATTTGAAGCTTCACAGTTTTTATTTTCATCATTATTATTTGTGTTAGAACAAGAAAAAATGTGTTATAGATTGTTGATTTATAGATCGCCAAATTTGCAATGAGTCATCTTTGGACATCCACAACTAAACCTTACCGAAAGAGCTTTGGTAATCGTTCTTGTTTGGCTGCTTCTTCTAAACCAACAAACCTAATGACAGAGCAACTATTGAAATCTAACTTTGTGTGTGACAATTTAAAGTGAAAGAAACTCTGAAAATTTCTGTATATCCCCATGTACACAAAGCCTTCAGTGTGATGATATATCAGTTGTTTTTAGGCAGTTCAAAACAGCAACAGACACTATCATGAAAACTGTGCTACAAACAATAGTGAGTGTTTCAGGAGTGCGACTTCCTCACCTCCCTTAAGAGGGAGAATGACTTGGTGACATGCATTTTCAAATATAGTGCCCTCACAGTCTTGTTCAGTAGACTTATTCGGGAACAATTCTCACGAAACACGAAGTAGCCCCATTCCACATTTAAACTTGAGGAGAAGTTGTGAGCTAAGACGAGTGGAGGCAGGTTTAAAAACCTGCTATTTAATGGCGTTGCAGCACAACATTGTTTAAGGCACACCTGTGCATTTAACAAGTTACACCATCTTGTGGCATTATAAAGTAATATTGTACGACAACTTTAAAGCGCCTCATTATTTTATTCATGCACAACCGCTAAAATCTTAAAGTAGGTTGTAACGTTAACTGTGAGGGCTATACTCAAATTACCCAAATAGTTGGTTAACTCTTGAGCCTAGACTACTTACGGTCAGAGACCTGAGGCAAACGCGTTAGTCCCTTAAACCTGCATTGAACGGCCAGCAGGGGGCGACTCTTCCGGTTGCAGAAAGAAGTCCGGTTCCATTAGAAATGGTAAAATGACCCTACTACTCACCTGATTTGTTATGTAATTAAACACTTTCATAATGCGTTTATGGTCTCAATCGGCCTGTTGTTCACTAGACAAAATTGTCAGCGCTATTAAAATGACAGTTAAGATAAATTACAAATGCACCTAGCTAATGCTCCACAAACGACTGCTAGCTCCATTGCCTTGCCCTAATATGGTCACGTCTGTTGCTTCTGGTTGAAAAAAAACTCAACATGGCAGAGCCCTATCGGCAAAACTCGAGGCTTCCGAACCGCAGTCCACAAACCAACAGGTCACGTCACGATGAATATGTCAAACACCTACATGTTTCTCATCGATCTTCTTTTGGGTCTTGATCAATTTTCTTTTCTAATCTCAATAAGTCTGGGCCAAATTACTGAGTAGGAACCAGTCAAAGGCAGTGCTTTTTAATGTCATCATGTAGACCTCTCACAAAGTATTTAACAGTATTACAAAATACAAAACACTAGAGTATTTTGATGCAAACTATGAAGCCACTTTCATCAACCCCATACAAATTGCAGATTCTTATTTTGTATTTGAAATACGGATTTTAAATACAATATGCAATTATAAATCCAAGCGTTAGTACACAGTTGTCAGTTTTACCTATGAGATGTTGCATTTTACTGTCTAAATTTGCCAGACAAATCATAGATATGTGACCTCTTTTGACTTGTGAAACACTGGGAGCCTGGTTGTGATGCAGTGAAATGTCTGTTCTGACTCAAAATACTTCTCTCCCTCCTCTCTAGTTAAGCAGTGAGAGTTAGAGAATAACAGCTTTGAACAACACTAGTAGCAGTACAGTACAAAGCCAGATAGCAGGAGTTTGGAATCAAGCCAGTTCATACTTATAAGAAGACTTTATAAGCATTCACTTTGAATATCGTCCATGTGATACAGATAAGCAGCTGCAGTGCTGCACAAAGGCAGCCTTTCATTAGCTATAAACTGCACATTAAGGGTGATGTTTTTTTGTGAAACTGTCCATTTTCTTTTCTAACAATATGACTAAAATGATGATGATCAGCCAGTCATGGGACATAAGCAAATACATCCAGGTGGTGTCTCGTGACCCGTGCTTTAGCGGCAGACTGTAATGGAGAATGACATTAAAATTTGCTGTTCACAGTTCAACAAAATGTGGCAAGTGAGTTTGCAATCAGGTTGTTAATACACAAATCTTTGAGAACGAATTGGAAAAGATGCAAAATGATGTTAAAAACATCGAGAGCAATTTTCCGGATTGAAATTGATACCTCTGCCATGATATTAAACCCACTGGGATGCTAAAGTTCCGAAAACTTCATATGATTTTGTGAAATGATTTGTGATTCCGGCACTTTTGTCACTGGAAGAGGTTTCATGTTGGTTTGACAGTGCAGATTAGTCGCAGTCCTCTTGTGATCTTGCACAAGGTTATTCATGCTTACAAACAGTGATTGGAGTATAACACAGCAATTCAACACATACATATTTTCTTATTTTTCATATTGCAGTTAGGGTTTTACTCATGTATGACATGATATGTCATCTCCGTGAGGGGGCTTGGAAAC